>PVKN010009675.1:0-23475 GCA_004027915.1 Capromys pilorides
AAAAAAAAAAAAAAAAAAAAAAAAAAAAAAGTAACACTAGCCTCTCTCACACTCAAGTTCCTTTAAAACAGCAAGACAGCCTGGAAAGGTGGCCACACACAAGGGTAGGCTCTTGAGCCGGGCTTGGAACAGCTGATGTTTTCAGTACCGGGACCCAGGGAGTTGTTCTAGATACGAAGACAGTGCTCTGACGGCAGTGAGTGCTGCTGCTGGCACCCTGGGGGCCACGTATGCACTGGATAAACAAACCAGGACCTGTGTGTGCCCCAAACCACTGAGTGGACAAGGGTCTGACAGTCACTTCACTGGACTCAATGGAGAAAGCCAATGGCTTTGTTTTTAGACGTTACGTGTGCATGGGTGTGCATGCAACTGGCCTCACCTTCATCCTGGCTTTGAAGTCACTCGAGGCTCAGCACAGCCTATAGGGATCTCACACCACTATAGTATCAGACTCAGTCATGGTGGCGGGGTGCGAGGGGAAAGTATGCAACCCAGAGCCACCATTTCCTGTCTGGCTCCCCTCAGGGCCCACCTTCCTGAAGCTCCTAAGGCCCTGATACCCTGACTCAGAGCTTTGCAGGCTCAGGCAAAGATGCAGTGGGTGGCTCCCTTTTCTAGAGTGGATGTGGTCTCGAAAGGGCCCTGCAGCTAGCTAAGCGCCTCCTGTCAAGCGCCACATACACAGCATGCACTGCGTGACTGCCACCCCTGGAGTGGCCTGTGGGGTGAGCCCAGTCTTGGATAAAGTCGTGAAGTCTGGAATGTTCCTGTCCCTGCTCCTTCCCAGAGAAAGGATGGCCCATAGACAGGGATAGACCGAGATGGCCTCAGCTGTGCTTGGCAGCTCCAACCGATGCCAAGCAGTGAGAGGATGGCAAGCAGGGCCTGAGGCCGTGCTACTGGGACAGCCCTGATTGCCCTCTAGGTTGAATCTGCTTCGACAGTGCCACAGCTAACCCTGCACCTGAGCATGCAGACAATCTCAAGGCCAACACAAGCCACAGCCTGGGTCAGGGCAGTGGATGCCAATGGCCTGTCAGCCCAGTGAGCAGGGCAGAGCAATGAGCCCCTGAAGACTCCCTCTTTGCTGCCCCAGGGCCTGTGACCTGCAGGGCATCTGGAAGCCATCCACTGCTCCCTGCCTGGGTTCCGCATGGTTCTAGGGCTGGGTCAGCAGATGGTGCTGGCCTCCAGGCTGCCTCTGCCCACCTGCCCACTGGCTGCACTGCTCCTCAAGCCTTGCTGGACAGCCTCCCCCCGAGATGTCAGGTGTGCAGAACTACCAGGAGCACAAATGACAGTACCCTCTGGCCTTGTTAACCCTTTCCCAAGGAAACGCAGGCAGGGACTCAGTTTATACAACAGACATTAAAAACGAACAAATCAAGAAACACCGAGAAACGCACTGCCCTGGTCACATGAGCACGAATGGGCTCCACTTGAGTGAGCACATCCCACATTTTGTGCCCCACTTTTAAAAGAGGAGGCTTTAAACTGTCCAAGCTGCAGACCTGCAGTGGACAAAAGGCAGGCGGTCCACAGTGACCTGGGTGTGGCAGAGGAAGACAGAGCTCTTCCTGCTCAGCCACAACAGCACCACCAAGAGGTGTGGTGAGCAAGGCGCAAGGCCGGAGTCAGGCTGTCTCTGGGATCCCTGGGGAGGGGTGCAGCCTGGCACCTGGGCAGGACCGAGAGCCACGCCGCCCACTGGAGGGCCTGTGTTTGTCACTTGGGCCACTCTTTATGCTCCCCTCAGCTGAGGCACCCTCTGACACCAAATGTCAGAGATAACACCCAACCATGTTCCAAGTTGGGGGCTGTGACTCCAAGAGAGCCGGACACAGTAAGCAACTGTGAATGTCTCCTGGGGACAAGGAGGGCGCACTGGAGACTTTGGCCAGCTCGTGACAGGGCTGCACCTGTGCTTCGCGCCCAACACCTCCTTTCAGGAGGCAGTGACGAAGGGCGCTGTGTGTGCTCTCATCCTCTGATCCCTCTAGCTTCCTCGCTGGCGGGGCTCTACACATGCCCCGGGGCAGAGACAAACCCACTCTGGGCTTTGGAAAATGCAAACGGACACAAGAAGCTCCCGAAAGTGACTGATGCAAGCTGCACAGTGCCCCGTACGCACACTTCCTTCCTGCCTAGAGTATCTGTTTAGCCAGACACTGCACAAGAGCTGGATTTACACCATGTGCAGGGTGAGCCCTGGCTTCTGCCTGGGCACCTTTGGGATGCCGACACAGTTCTATGTGTTGGGAGTCAGTGGGCAGCAGCCCGGCCCCTACTGACCAGCATTTCCTCAGCCGTGACAGCCAACAACGTCTCTGGCATTGCCCCAAATGGGCCAGGACTTGTCCACGGGGGACATGACTGACCAAGTGGCAGTGTTCTCTCTGCAGTGCCTCAAGCCAGTTAGGAATCATCTGAGCACGGGGAGCTCCGAGACCCCACAGCTGAGCAGCCCTGGGCCTGAGGGTCCCCTGCCCAGGTTTGCCCGGCGGTGGCGCCAGTCTAGCACAAACCTGCCCTGACCCCACAATGCAGGCAGAGAGTGACTCCCGGGCTTCCTCACTGCAGTCAGCAGTCACTGCTGCGAAGCAGCTCCTCAGGAGGAGCATGAGGCACTGGCCAGGGGCAACTCCACCCTGGGACCACACTGCGGGGGCTGCATGCTCCTCCGCCAACAGCCGGGGGCAACTGTACCCACCAGCAAGGTGTGGCAGAGATGCCTGTGAGCTGTGGCGTTGTCACAGCTGCCCCGTTTCTTCTCTGCTTAACTCTGCTGTTACCCTACCTTCCACCAGCGTGACACAGAGTTCACCAAACCTCACTCACCGAGGTGCACCTTGGCAGCCACAGAAGCTAATGAATGGGGGTGGAACGAATGGAGTGGATGGCTTTGGGGCCCTCGCACTGCCGCTTGCTAGCAAGAAGACCCCACAGGCAGGCACTGCAACAAGTCCTTCCCTGGACTTACCAGCCAGAGTGGCTGAGCTCCAGACACAGCTACGGCCCACCTGAGCTACAGAGGAGCAGTGGACAATGGGTCTCAAAGTCCCAAGGCAGGCATGACAATTTCTGGGCAGATGCTCTCCAATTCTGAACCTCAGGTTCTCCTGTCCTTTGCCCATGGAAATACCCTGGGGGTCTCTACTGGACAGATACTGCCCCTGGCTGGAGGACAACATGGGCTTTTCTCTATAGAACTGTCTGGCCATTTGTCCCGCCTCCTCTCCCAGCATCTCCCAGGTGTGGCAAAGATGCCTGTGGGCTCTCTCCATCCCCAGAGGGACTGCAGGCCAGGCCCACAAGTGTGGAGGAGGCTGTGGGATCCCAAGGGCACCTGACCAGGGCCCAGGACCACACTGGGACAGGAGAGGTCACTAGGCCAGGTGACACTGAATTGCACCCTGCCAGGGCTCCTGGTGAGGGTGTGACCTATTCCAGGAAGCAGGAGAGAGGGGGTGTAGCCTACTGGAGCAGGAAGGCAGGGGTGCAGGGGCTGCCCTGAGGGCCGCAGTGCAGCTGTGGGGTCCTGGACCAGGTTGTGACCCTCAGCAGTGGCCATGGGACATAGTGACCACACATGAGAAACGCTTATCAGGAGACGAGGTCCTCTGTCCCCATGCCTGGGCTTGGGAGGGCCCATGGCAGACGCACAACAGAGACCAGATGATATCCCAGGGAAGCACAGGGGTCCTGCTCAGCCCACACCATGGCCACGTGGGGCTTTCTGTGACCAACTGTGGCCAGCTGTGCATGAGTGTGGCTGCGTACCTGAAGGACAGCAACCTCACTGCAGCCTCCTTGGTATGGTGGGGAAGAAAACATCTGCTGGGGGTGTACTGGCCACTGGCTGGCGGTGACCAACAGTCAGGTGCCCCTGGGATCCCACAGCCGCCTCCGCACTGTGGGCCTGGCCTGCAGTCCCTCTGGGGATGGAGAGGATGCTGGGAGAGGAGCGGGACTGATGTCCAACACAGTGCTGACTCACGGCAGGGCTGCGTGGCCCATACGGGGTGGGGGTACAGGAAGGGCAGAGTGCATGCTCCTGCCTGCCAGGGGCAGCCACCATGAAGGGCACTCAGTGACAGGAACTGGGGACAGTGCAGTTGCTGGCACCTAGTATGGGGATGGCAGACGTAGATCCAGAAGGCCAAGGTATAGGGTGGAGCTCTGCTGCGCATGAAGGACCCAGGCTCAGGCAGGCAAAAGGGCTGCTGGTGCCTGAACATCTGGCCTGCTGTGGGGATGCCCAGGCTGAGCACTGCACAACGCCCTTCCGAGGACAGGGCCATGTCACACGGTGACCGTGCTGGCAAGGAACCCTTCCTCCGGGCTTGTCCTGCTCCCAAGTCCTCCCCACACCAGCCTTTGAAGCTCAAGGGGTGCCAAAGCGCACGCAGGAAGGGCTGAAGGGGGCTGCCGCGGAATCACGGCAGCCCCTGCAGAGGCTGGCAGGGACGCGGCTGGCGGGGCACAGCGGTGCACGGTGCCCTGCATGGCTTGGCTCAAGGTTTCATCTCCAGCAGGAAGGAGTCTTTCCTGTGCAGTGTCCAAGGCTGCCACTCTGGCCCAGGGAGGTCGCTAGGTCCTCATGCCAGCATGGCTGAAGCAGGCAGGCAGCAGGCTGCGGGTGCTCTACCTCCAACCGGAAGTGGAGGCTCTGCTCACTGGAAGTGGGGGCTGCTGTTTGCCCTTTCTACTAACCTGCCTCTTCCCCAGTTGGGTTCTGTTGCTGAACTTTGTCTCTTGTTGTCCCCTCCTTTAATTTTGCGGGTGAGCTGAGAATGATAGGAAGCGGCTGAAGCACACTAAGGAGCGCTCCCCAGAGAAGCTGTGACGGAGCATCTCAGCAAGCCCTCCCTGGACCGCCAGCGCCCTGCTCAACGGCAAGCCCTGTACAACCCTGCCTCTTCTCCTAGACTGTGATTCAGAACAATGGCGCTTTCAGTGTCCTGTTCCCTGTTCACGAGGGTCCCTCAGCCTCTGCAGATTCTCAGGCTGGGCCTGTCTGGGGCTTGCCTGTGACTGGAGACAGTGACTCACCGCACGGAGCGCTTCCAGTGGCAGTCTCGAGAGTACCAGGCCGCGGTGCCACCACCACTGGCTCCTGTCCACTCATTTTAATGTTCTCAGGAGGTTCTTGTCTGAAACAGTGACCTCGGTCTGATGGTTTCCCTCAGCTTTCCCTGGGGAGAGGCTGTGAACTGAGCTGTGCCCAGTGCCCCATCCAGGGACATCTTGCTGCCCAGATGCACATGGCCACCAGCTGTTTCAGGGCCTCTCAGCTGCAGAGCCACCCTGTCCACGGGCATACCATGTATCACAATGGTGGCTGTAAAATGTTAGTGGCCACACCAGTCCCCTGGTAGAGCCCCCGAGGCAGGGACTGGCCAGGCCCTGTCCTCCTGCACTGCGGCATGATGCCTCCCTGTCCAGTCTGGCTCCCTCTCAGTCCTTTCAGTGGGTGTCACTGACCCCGGAAGTCTCTGTGCCCAACTTGCCTCAGTGTCCACTACTGAGAGCCTGCTGGGAGCCACCTCTTGCCCTATTCCCAGGTCTACGAAAGAAAGCAGGCACAGGGAACCGCTCCATGAGCTCCAGGGTACCACCTAAACACAAACTGCTACCACAGGTGGGCTCACTTCATTAAAAAGTAGAGCCACAAAATTTTATGGAAAAAACCCCTCATCTTTACTTCTCATTTCTTTCTCTGACACGAACAGCCTTTAGTTTATGAGGTAAAGATCTCTTCTACAGCAAACACCACCATGTGGGTGACAAAGCGGGCATCCGTGCAATCAGGCAGGCTGCAGGCTTCCCTTCCTGATGACCGGGCTCCCTCCAAGGGACTGGGCAGAGCAGCACTGGTGCCCAGGAACCACGACCCAAAGAGCTGTCAGTGTGCCCGAGGAAACGTTCTCCCACCACGACACAAGGGGCAAACACTGAGAAGAGCAATAGCCAAATTTAGGTTTCTTCAGGATGTTTTCTACAATGATTTCTTAAAAAGGTACTCACAGATGCTCCTCCCATAATCTTGGGAAACATAACAGTCGAACAGCCATCTGGACTCTGTCCAAAGGTAGTATAGGGTGTCTGAAACCAAGCCTTTTCGTTGGCCCAAACCACATCACAAAGAGGCAATATGGAGGCTCCTAGTCCAATGGCTGGGCCATTTACTGCTACAATGATAGGCTTCTTAAACTGAATGAAAGTATTCACGAAGTTTCTAAAATGAAAAATAAAGGGGAAATTACTCAGTACATTACATATTTCAGCAGATGAAAAAAAAAAAAAAACCTACCATGGAACATAATTTACCACGATACAAGCGCTAGGAATCATGACCAGCCGAGACCCACCCAGAATCTGTGGCTGTGGCCCTGTTCTCAGCAGGGTGGACACCATTTGGCTGACTGGAGGAGGCGGGGCGGTAGCAGCGAGCCTGCTCTCGGATCTGCAGTTAGCTCCCAGGCTCTCCGACCAACGCCCCTAGCCCTAACACGATGGGCTCTTGTGACCCAGGGAACATCCAGAGGAGCCCTGGCTGGGTTCACCCCCACTGCATGGTGGTCTTGCGAATAGCAGTGGATGGGGCCTGGCTTCAGTATGGGATTGAGGGCAGCTCACTGTTCTGTGGAAACAACAGGTATTTGCTGGGGCACGGAGAACAGCTAGTGTGTGGCAAGACTAGTGACGAGACGGGCAAGCACAGGCCTGGCCACCCTCCAGTGGCCCAGTGTACTGGGGCTCTGATTGACAGGGGGACGGGGAGGGGGAGGAGGAGAAAGGACAGAGGAGGGAAGAGGGGAGGGGGGATTAAATTCAGTCATGGCTGTCTGTAGGTTTTAGGATTAGGCTGGAAGAGCGGGCTGCTTTTCAACGTAGGACACCCCCATCCTGGAGGCTGTCTGCTCTGAGGGGGTTTCTTGCTATGATTTAACAAGATGAGCAGGGGGTAAACAATCCAACAAATGTGGGACAATCCCTTTTGCATTCTGCATCAAAACTGCAGGAGAAACAGTGCTCTCTGCACTGGGCCTAACTAAACCTGAGCCCATTGTGGGCACGTGAAACCAGCCACCTAGACGCATGCTGGTCTGTGGCAGTTTGAGAGCCTGGGGATCTGCTTGCATCTTTGAAAACCCTGACTCGGCATCTCAGATGGTGCCCCTTGCCCAGAAACCTGGCATGCCAGGTGGAGAGCAGGGGCCAGGGGTGGCCCAGGGGTGGCCCAGGCGGCACTGAGAGTGACTGCTGGCTGCTCCCAAGGCCCCCAAGGCTTTATATCTTTGCAGCAGGCAAGGATGAGCCCACTCTCAGGAGCAGTAGTAGGAAGGCTCCCTGAACCACAGCCTGAGGCACTGTAGAAAAACATACTGGGCTTAATGAGCCAAAGCTGAAGATCACCTCTCAGGCTCAGGAAACGCACCTGGAGAACCCTAGTGAAGCCACTCCAGCGGGGACTGACTCAGAGTTTAGGGTAGATGACGGGTGAAAAGCCATTTCCTGGGCTGTTACTGAGGCGCTCTTGGGAGGCAGAGCTGATGCTCCCAAATTTGTGTCCCAGGTGCTCAGAGTGGTTCCTGGGAAGGAAAACTTGCCCAGGAGCTGAGTGGTGCGTGTGTGTGTACGCACGTGCATGATGTGTGTGTGTCAGCATGGAAAGAATGATCAGAACTACTATAACTACTCTATGCAACATGTCATGTTTATATAAAACACACTGAGAACTTAGGCTGATGCTGGAGAAGTTTTAATTGTCTGGGACGCTAACTTGGATTGGATCCATGCCTCTTCCTGGGGGGAAGACTTCACCAGCGCCACCAGGAGTGAAGGGTTTCCTGAGGAAAGGGTCTTTCCGATGGCAAAGCAGTGAGACTGCAGAAAAACTGTGGCCCACACAGCAAATCACTTAGTTAAGCCACCACCAGCACCAGCACCCTAGAGACTCTTTTGCCTGGTGTTAACTTCTCAGGGCCAGAAAAAATTACTAGCATCATGAGCTGCAAATCAAACCATTAAGCCACAGTACTCAGGGAGGGAGGCAGGGACGAGGGACGGGGGAAGGGAGGGAGGGCCTGCCCATGGCTTTGGGGTGGGAGTGGGGGTGTAGGGGTGTGTGGGGGGTGTGTGGTGTTTGAAACTTAAAATCTGAACTCACGAACATCTATGTGTGAGAAAAGCAGCGATGCTGTTATGGTTTGTGTCTAGTTGTCACTGCAAAGCCTCAGGAAGTCATGGGGCAGTTGCTAGGGCTTATGATTAATGATTCAAGGCTGGGATTGTGGGTGTGGGTGCTGCACCAGCCTATAGTGGGTAATCTGCGTAACAATGTAAGGAGGGGAGAGGGGCTTGCCAGCTGCTACAGCTGCTGCCCTCACTTTGCACTTTGCTCTCTGACACCACTGTGAGCCGCTGCCCTCTGCAAGTGCCGCCCTGCCCTGGAGCCAGCTGAGTGTGGACTGAAACCTGCACCTAACTGTGAGCTAAACAAACCCTTCCTTCCTTCGTTTTGGATGTTAAGTATGTGTCCCAGCGATGACAGAAGAGCAACCGAGACGCAAACCAACTGTCTCCATCACTCACATGCTCCACACTGCAATACAATTAATCTCCTCACAGGTTATTAAATTCTGACCACAGGAACTAGAGGTCCCAGATACCTGACAACCTAATGTTTCACACAAACTTTCTCATTCCCAGTTTTCTTTTGAAAACTTGCTATAATGAGATCTTTTGCCTCAAAGTTTTAAGGAATTGTAGACAAGATGCCACATACACAAAAAAGAAATACATGTAGTTAAGAGCTTTTGTGTGTAAGCCAATCTTATCCATGTAAAAAATTAATTTAAATGCAAATGAGCAAGAGAAAGGTTAAGTGAAGCTGGTGTAACTAATTATTTTTCTGGTTCTGCCAGAGAATATTTAGAAAAATTCACATTGACAAAAAATGTCATTTGAACAAGAAACAAGTAGACTCTCTGAGAACCAGTGGGGAGCATCAGTGGAGAGCTTCTGACAGAAAGTAAACACATCAAGTTACCCAGAGCTCGGGAAAGGAGGCCTGCACTTACCTCAGTCATCCACCTTTCCTGGTTCACTAACCCTGCCACCACAAGCCTTGCCCCGGGAAGGGTACTCAGCACTGCAGGAGCCAGCTGAGCACCAGCAAACTTACTAATGGTGTTCGGGTAAATGGGGTCCACCCAAGAAGGCCCTGACAGGCTTGCTTCCACCCTGGAGCACAGCTACAGAAAGTGCGGGATTACGAGTGACTCTGGTGTGATTGCCCGGAACATACAGTTGCCCAAGAGGTATGATGGTCTGAATTTTAAAGTGTACCTGACTCACACAATTTGCCCTGAGTGGTTGGCTTAGCAGTGAGAACAGCTGTAACTGGGTGTGGGGTTCTACCTGCCAGAAAATGATGCGCCTCAATCAGCCGAACTGAAGCGGATTAATTTAAAACCAATGAAGACAATGGTGCCACCACCTGCTACTGGGTCACACAAGTCTGACATTATTTAGGTGGCCAGAACACTTAAATCAGTCAGATTAAAATTTCCAACTTTTTCTGCAAAGTAACTATCACTAAAAATGGTAATACTCAGCAACATTTGGGAATAACCTTCTAGATACAAGTGTTTGAATATACTAATTTTACAAGTGATTAATGTGTTCAAAAGGTCAACATAGGGATTTAGGGTTCTCCTGGTGGGTTGTGCTCTTTCAGGGGAGTGGCCCTGCCACCCCCAAAACATGTGATGGCAGGGTCACGCATACCCCTGCTGCTGTGCACCTCTACAACAGCTCAGGAGACCACAGAGCCCAGGGCCGGCACTCAGGACCTCCACGGTCAGCCCCAGAACGGCCAGACCGCGACCACTCGGCAAGGGTCTGGAGTCTTAGAGAAGATCCAACCCACTTCACTGATGTTTTGCAAAGCCGCACCTCTTTAACTTTTCATCCTCTATGAAATAAAAAGACAAGCACAGAAGATTTTGAGGAGTCACCAAGGATATGTGCTTTTAAAAAGGTGAGTGGGGAAAACGGGGACTGGTTGGCGACTGGCTCCAGTCATGCTAAATAAAATTCACCTCTCAAATATTAGTTTTTAGGTTTTATTTTTTTATTAGTTGTTTCTATATGTAGTGATGAGTAAGAAAAGTAAGGAGATCTGCTTACAGCAGATCAGGTGGTTATAAGGTACGCTGTGAAAACTGTTACCATGACACTGAAAACCTAACATGGAGGGCACGGAAGGATGCCAGTCACCCTGCTGGGTGAAAAAAGCAGGCTGTGAAGCTCCACAGCATGACTCTGTTTATTTCATAGACTATAAACAAACCCACATTATCTGCGTACAGGAAATGTGTATCTGAAAGTACTTAGATCAGGTGACTGTCAGCAGTGACCCGTCCTGTACTCAGCAATGGCACAGGGTGACCTCACGTGCCTGCAGCCCAGGCACGATGGTGTGGCCGCCTTAGCTGGATTCAGCACCAAGTCGTGCACAGAAGCAATCTGTAGGAGGAGCTGTTCTTTACAGACAGATCTCGCTATGTAGTCAAGGCTGCCTTGCGCTCATGGTGAGCCTCCTGCCTCTGTCTCCCAAGTGCTGGGGAGGCGGACACACTACCACGCCCAGAAGAATCAAATTTTTTTAGAAAAAGGCTGAAGACATACATGGGTGAATGGTGGATTCCATGGGGGAGGGGGGTACACGAGGAAGGGTATCTATGCTTCCTGCTCTGTTCTCTACCTTTCTGTGTGGCTGACACTCAGAAGGAGCCGAAAGGCAAATGTGTGCCGCTTGTACTGGAAAGGAAGCTCTCTCCAAGGGCCCCTTGGGACCGTCACCTAACCTAGGCAACTTCTTTCAGAGTTATGCAAATGGCCAACAGTCATTATCTGGAAGGGAGTGTGCTCCTGTTAGGGCTGGAGGGTGGAAGCCATGCAAACAGAGGCCCAGGGCCTCCTTGGGCCCAAGTGGCCGCTCGGCTTCCAGTCAGCCAGCCTGCGTCAAGCTCGTGGCTTTAAGCAGGCCTGCACGGTGGTCCTCTGCCCGACGCAGGTAGTGGTTTATGCCAGGCCCTAACAGATGATCTCATTAATTCTGCCCCTACTGCTCCTCAGAGGAAGAAGATGGACGTCCATTCTCCAGCCCCCCGGGTCCCGTCTCTGACCACATACTACAAACAAACCCCAAGCTGATGTTCCACACACACCAGAGCTGTGTACCTGATAGCCTCGGCCATCTTAGTGCTTTCTCTTTTCCGGTCATCTGTGAGACGCCGAATGAAATAAATAAAGTCGAGCCCGCAGCAGAAGACGCTGCCCACTGCGCTGAGCAGCACCAGCTTGCTGTCGTCGGCAGCGGCCGTGTTCAGAGCGCTCTGGACTTCTTTCATGACCTGAAAGTCACCACAGGTTCAGGGGTAAGCAACATTCTGGTACGCCGCTCAGAGGCACTCTACCACTGGGTGCGAAGAGCTACACAAACACATCCCACTGCGACTTGAGATGACTCACGTTTCCTACTGGGGCGCAGGGGCTAAAGTAGAAACAGAGCTACATACGGAACTACACATGGAGTACAATTAGACAGATGTAGGCATCGAAGTCCCCGTAACGGCCCACAGCCAGTGCGTTCTCAGCAGACACTAGGACGCTAGTTCTCATTTACACATCATTTCCACTGGGTATTTCTGCAGTGTGGACAGCAGGTGGCACATTTAACCCCAGTTCAAAGAAAGGGGTCAGGGCTTTTTATTGGGGGGCGGGGGGCGCTTTATCTTCCCTTGTAAACCAGCCTACCACACTTGGGGTGAAACCTAAATAGTTTGGTGCACAGATGCATTAAAGCCAAGCACATCGGTATGGGAAGGTGACTACGGAAAGGCATACAATCGGGTAAAGTGATCCCTTCTTCATAAATGACCAGCAAAGGGACCCTGCAGTCTAAAAACATACCGAGGTCTGGCCCTGAACTGGTTTGTTTTGTGACCCTGGCCAAACACGGACTTTCTGTGGCTTGGTTTTCTTGTCTGGAAACAACCTGCCCAAGACGCTCACAAGCAGAAAATAAGCAACCCTCGAGCTGGGAACGGTACAGGGCAGGCCCGAACGCTCCTGCTGCTAGATGCTGCGGAATCGAGTCGGAGCCATCGCGAGCACTCGTCTTCCTGGTCTCTAGCAGCTGCCTTCCAAGAGACTCCCAATGTGCAGACCTCCCTGTCTCTGTGGTCCTGCTTCAGTGTGGAAGAGGATCTGTCACTGGGGGATGACAAAATCTCTGAAGGGGCCAGGACCCAGGGGCATGTTACTCGTGTTGGAACAAAGAACCTGTAAAGAGCGGATGAAGGCTACTGTGTGTGCACACACTTCCCACGTGACTTTTGGGCCCCACGCCTTGCAAATGAAGAACCCCTGACCTGGAAAATGACAGGGACAGAGCCATGCGTCCCACTAGAGCCCACATCAAGGAGAGTGAGTGGACATCATCACATGTCCACTGCCTGCCACCGCAGCCACAAGTTAGATGTCACCTTGGCTGCCTACCTTCCGCTGGGCCTCAGAGACTCCCAACGTGCCCAGAGGGCCGAGAGAACAGAAAGGAGAGCGCCAGTTCAGCAAAGCAGGCCAGGAAAACAGGCGAGGAGAAGCAGGAAGCACAAATCAGCCCCAGGAGGGTCTCTCACCTCTGGATTTAGTGAGTTATTCTCTGATGATTTTGTGGACAACAAGATGTGGGTGAAGCCATCCTGCTTCCTGACGACAATATCTCTGTATCTGTAGGCACTTTCTGTTTGCCTCACACTGAAACGCAGCCGCTTGTCAAAAGGCTGGTCTCTTCTGTCGTCAATAAATTTCCTTTTCCCGGCTGTCACTCCTGTAACAGATGTCTGTATGTTGGTTGTTCCATTGGCTGTGAGCGCATCCATGAACGGAGACGTACCTGCCAAGAGCGTGAAATCACAGTGGTCTGTGATGTCCCAGCACCAGGCCACTCCCCAGGGCCAGTTCTGAGTCAGAGGAAAATGCACACCGCAACCCCAGGGCCTAGTGAGGGGCGCAAGAAGGCTGAAAATCTGAATGCTCCAGGAGTTTACTTTTAAAGGCACTTGTTTTCCTTCAGTGTCTGACAAGATCAAAGTCTCACCGATCTGGCCTAAAAAACTACAATGAAGAGGCACTTAATCAAAGAAAGCTACCTAGCTTGAGACTCATGAAGAATGAAACTAAAAGAGAATGGGTCTCACGGTGTGAGAAACTGAAAGAAAAAAGGAAACTAACCCAAGAAAATACCAGCAGAGTAAGGCCATCCGTCTGCCATCTAGTCCAAATTCTCTTTTCTGAATGGAAGAGAGACCTGTGCAGACACGCGGGCCCGCCATCTTCCTGTCCCTGCAGGTCAATGGGGCAGCGTGGTGGCCGCCCTTTCCTGCAGACACACCCTGGAGAACACTGTGGGCAACCACTGCTCTTGCCTGGCAGGGGCTATCTGACGGTCCAGTTCTTTATCAACTAACCATTTAAATAGTTCAACAGCTTTCGCTCATGTCACCACATAAAATGTCTTCGTGTGTTACACAGCTCTTCAACATCAATGTGGGTAGTGTCCATCTGTCCATCTTTTTCTTTTTTTTTTTTTGGTGTCGGGGAAGGAACCTGGGGCCTCACACACAGTAAGTGCTCTACCACAGAAGCAAACCACCACCCTCCAACATATTTATTATAATAAAAGTCAGGAGTCTGACACTACTAGAGTTACCAAGATATGGCAAGCTAAGAAACTACAAAGACAAGTAATCATCTCCCTATCTACCCCAACTGTGTAAATATTGGCTGATATGGTAACAAAGGTACAGAGCTTCCGGATGGAGAAGGAAGAAAAGAAATACGTGAAAATTACTGCAGGCCTCCCTAATAAAGTACTAGTGGTAGAGTTTTTGGAAGCAAATGTAACGAATTATGAATCAGAGATCTTTCAGCGTGAAAGAAAGTGAGCCCAAATCACCACAGAGGGCCCATAATGGACATGTTAGAGAGGCCAAGAATTTCTGTGGTAAAATAACTTGGCCTTCATCCAGCTGGCAGAGAAATGGCATTACCTATTTTATTTTAATCTTTGGAATTAAAGATACAATCAAAGCACTTAAAGGGGAATACACAGGTAAGTTCTAAGAACCCAACGCCATCGACAAACGCGGTGAGAGAGACGCCGCCATCTGCCCAGGACCCGCCCACCACAGCTGCTGGTGCTGGCTGTCAGCACTCTTCTAGACAGATCCTGAGCTATGCCCAAAAGATACCAAGACACCCCTCTCCTTTGTTTCCTTTCAAAACCTCCAAGTGGCAGTCACAAGACTCAACAGCACCTTCCGTGCGGCAGGCTCTCGCCCG
The DNA here is from genome assembly GCA_004027915.1 of Capromys pilorides. Classification (NCBI taxonomy): domain Eukaryota; kingdom Metazoa; phylum Chordata; class Mammalia; order Rodentia; family Capromyidae; genus Capromys; species Capromys pilorides. The sequence continues at coordinate 14,422 of PVKN010009675.1, forward strand.
CTTGAACCCGATCGGGGCTGAGCACCTGGGAACCTGCACTCCCCCAGGAAACCTGCTCTGCTCTGAGGCTGCATGACAGCCCACTACAGGGAACTCATGTTCCCAACCACACTGGGATACCGCTCAGACTTTTAGAAAACCGCAGACAGTGCAGCACCGTCAGCATCGCTACAGGGAGTGCCTCAGGGCTTGCGACTGAAGGGCTTCCAGATGAACGCCCAGCACTTGTGGTCAGGAGGGTGCTGGGTCCCGAGCAGCCTGGGGAAGAGCCTCCGCTTTCTTTGGACCTTCACCGTGTCTTCTACCAGACCCCCCTTCTAGGTCTGCAGCAGGTTCCAGGCTCTGCACCCCAGAAGCCGGGGCAGCTTGCTCTTCCTTTGCATGGTCTCTGCTCAGGCCCAGCACAGCCTGGCCTACACTCCCAGTCTCCCTGCCTCATTCCTCCACGAGCTCTGTTCAGAGCGTGGGTCCACCTGGCCAGGTACCCTCTCTGACGTAGGGTCTTGCTATGCAGTTCAGGCTGGACTCAAATTCCCAGTGATCCTCCTGCCTCAGCCTCCCAAGTGGGGATTATAGGTGTGCCCTACCACATCTGGCTTAGCTAGGTAATCTGAGCACGTAGCCTAGATGACACTGAGCCTTTGTGCCTGAGTGAGGAACGCCCCTGGGGGCTGGGCAGGGGGCAGCAGGGTAGGGAGACAGCTTCATCTGGGCAAGTAGGCATCTGGGTAGAGTGTCGGGAGCTTCTAGTGGAGCCAGGAAGGCAGGGGGGAGGCGTGGCGCTGTTGGGGAGGGGCCAGACGGAGGGCAGCACCTGCAAAGGGAGTGGCTGTGAGTCCCTGTGCACAGTGCACAGGCTGTGTGGCAACACGGACATGTCTGGAGGACAAACAGGCACTCCTGGGAGGGGGCACTAGAGACCTCCGGGAAACTGGCCATGTTGTTGCCCAGAGCACCAAGCACAGAAGCTGGGTGACAGGACAACAGAGCCTTAACACACAAATGTTAAGCCCCCTAAGTGTGCATTCAGTGCAGACCTGGCTCAAGGTGCTTCACAGAGCCCAGGAACACCGCCCCGAGTGAGGACAGATCCTGAGGGAATGCTGACATCAGGACATTCCTGCATCAGGGACAGTGACAGCAAGTGGGCGGCTACGGGAAGCTCAGGGGCACAGACATGGGGCCAGCCCCCAGGTGAGGGCTCTGGGCTTCCAGCAGGAGCATTCTGTGCAGGCTGTACCTGCCAGGGTGCTGGACTTTAGGAGTTACCTTGATGCCGCCGAAGTGCAACACGAGAGTGGCCACACAGGGGCCGGGCTAGGATCACTCTTACGTTCCACATCCCCAGTGTGGCAGTGTTCAGAACCAGGGCCCTAGGAGGGGACTCGGCCAGCAATACCTCACAAATGGGATTACTGCCCCCGTGAACTAAGCTGCAGAGAGCCTCGGCCCTTGAAGCCATCGCCTACCCGAGACCCAGGCAGCACCAGCTCCCAACCTGCCAGTCGCTGGCCTTGGACTTCCTGTCTCCAGAGCTGCGGGAAATCAATCTGCAGAGCAGATGGAGACACACGCTGGCCAGGGCCACTGTCGCCCTCCCCGCCACCCTCGATTTTACCTTCTTCTCATGGGACTTTTTATTTTTCTTTTTAAAACCAGAGTTTTCCTGGTGGTTTCCCTCTATGGGGGCATGGTTTCCATGCCGTGATGCCTATGCGGTCATTCCTTGTAAGCTTCAGAAAAAGCCCCCAGCGGGAAGCAGCGGTGCCTGTGGGGCTACCCGTGGCTCCGCATTATCAATGCGTTAATTCCAGCGCGGGCTTCCCAGGACGACTGAGCTCCATCCCTGCCTCCTGCACGTGCTTCCTGTTTCACTGAGGTCCCTGCTGAAGTCTCTGATCCCGCTGGTGCCTGAGTCACCGCGTGTGGCTCCTGGGACCCTCTGCTACCTAGCAGACAGGCAACCTGGCCCTATTCAGGCTGAGAAGTGCTTGTGGCCAGACGGAGCCTGGGATCTGCAAGCTCCTGGTGCAGTTCTTCTCACTGTGCATCCTCCATGCTCACACTGCTTGTTAAGTAGTGTCGAGGTAAACACAGCCCCCTCAGCCCAGACCCCCTGAGACAAGAACGACACCGCACAGCTAATTTGTCAAGCCAGCCTCAGGATAAGCAGCTTAATACTCCAGGGCAGAATCAACTCTGAACCAGCTGCTGAGGCCTAAACCAGAGGTGAGCCCTGCCACTCAAAAGGAACATCGTCCCAGAGACCCTGGGTGGGTGTGATGTGCCTCTGGGGCCACCGGCTCTTAGGGAAACAGCTGTGAATGCTGTCTCTGTGAACTGACAGTTCTTTAGGAGCTGGGATTCCAAGACTACAAATCCTGTGATTTGTCAGCATAAAACTCAGTTAGGAAAGAAATCTGGCTTAGTGTCTCCTCTAATAGCTGGTTTCCGCTGAATGTGTTCAAGAGCAAAAGAGACGGTCTCAGACACGGATGATTAATCTGTTAAATGTCACAGCCTCACAAAGCCTCTCTACAAGGGACTCCTGGCATCTGTTCTCAACCTTAGCAAAAACTTGTGTCTGTACCGCCTCATCTCCACTGACAACTAGGAAGTGGAACAAAACACACGGAGTAACAGTCTCCAGACACCAGCGGCAGATGGGGCTCATTCCCAGAGAGGAAGGCGGCAGCGAGGGTACCTGGGGACATACCCAGCAGCCCCACTGCAGGAGGGGAACCCTGGCACAGTCTGGCAAGATGCTCAAGAGAAGCACAGATGCTCTGGGGACCCAGGCGGCTACCGTGTAGGGGGCAGGGTGAGGGAAAGGAGGGAGCCGCACTGAGAGGGCTCCAGAAGTGTCGAGGGATCTGGAGTCTTTAGAAGTTGTCTACAAGTCTCAGCACAAACAGCTTTTGAGGAAAGAACAGTTCCTGCAAACCTAAAAAACCAAGTATTTCCCAGAGTTCACACAGGGTGAGCGCTCAGCAGGAGGAGTGGAAAGACCCCAGGGAGCACGGAACATCCAAGGAGCCCCGGCACACAAGTCAGCAGCGAAACCAATTCAGGTCTGGAACGAAGGACACTTAGAACTGCACTAACAAAGCTTAAAAAGAAGCCTCGAAAGGATCAAACTGACAGCAAGGACACTGCCCTGCCAGGACAAACGTCACACTTTAAAAAAGCATGTAACAATCTACAGTCCAAATGAAACTGTAAACTTCAGCAACCAACCTGGAATAAACTGACAGTCAAAAGAGCAGGCAAATTGGACTGATGAACGAGATAAAGTCAGTTAACAGAGACCTAACAGTGAGAGGTGATAAAATTAATAGCAAAGGACATTTCCAAAATCATTGTAAGCAACCTTAAGCAGGGTGCAGTGGTGCCTATCTGTAATCTCAGCATTCAGGAGGCTAAGGCAGGAGGTTTGCTGTAAGTTTGAGACCAGCCTGGGCTATAAAGTCAGCTCAAGGCTTGCCTGAACTGCACAGTGAGATCCTCACTCAGAGACAGGCGGTCTCAGCCCCTGCCTGGCAATCACAAGGACCTGGCTTTGATCCTTGTTACCACATGCTGTGATGCTGTTCCTGACACTGAAACCAGGCGTGGTGACACACACCTGCAATCCTAGCGTTGGGGAGGCAGAAACAGGAGGATCACTTCAAGTCTGAGCTGCACAGTGAGAACTTGCATCAAATAAATAAAAGATTACAAAATAAAAAAAGTGACCTCAATGTATAAAGATCAAGGCTGAAACAAACTAATACGCACAGTGAGGAGAAATCAGACACAACAAGTTGCTGGTGCTTCAGCAGATCCCTGTACCCCAGTGCTCTCCCTGGAAAGGAGGGAGCACACAAGCATTTTTATCACACTGCTTGAGGCAGCAGCTAGGATGTTCAACCAAGGTTGGCACATACACAAGCTGACACACATCTGCTTCCAATTCCAGGTGGATTTCTTTAACATTTGTTTTATATTACACACACACATGCACACATTTTTTTTTTTCTTGATTTTCTATGAGTCTCGCTATGTAGTTCAGGCTGGCCTTGAACTCACCACATAGCCCAAGCGGGCCTCAAATTCATGGCGATCCTTCTGTCTCAGCCTCCCCCATGCCGGGGCTGCACGCGTGCAGCACTACATCCAGTACACCTTTCTTTATGGGAGATACATTCCAATGAAGAATCGCATTTTCATAGTAATGTATCAAGATTGGGCCCTTAAAAATACTCAGCTGTCCCTCCCCTGTACAGGAGAGGGACACCACTGGCCTGTGCTTCCTGGCACGCCCAGGCCCCGGGAGTAGGCAGCTCCCGGGAAGGCGGGTCTGGGGACGCTCATGGCCAGCATAGGACCAGTCATGATGAGGTCTTCTTATATTTAGCCTTCTCAACAGGGTGAGGAATGAGGAAAAGCACTCCTCACTGAAACACATGCTGCCACCCAACGTTCATGTGCCCAAGAACTACCAGCCACGGATTGCTGCCCAGACTATCGCTTTTACCATCTTTTGGGCTTTTCAGATCCAAGTCACATACACGTTCACAGTGCAGGAATCCTTAGGCTCAGCTTTTCAAAAAAGAAGTGCCTCCAATGCGAGAGTGAAAGACGAGAAAACAAGTCTTGGGATATCCCTAACGGAAGAGATACCGCAGCATAGGACAGCAGAGGACTCCGGGACACAGCTGTAGACCTCTCTCAAGACACTGCGTGGGCAGGAAAGAGCCAGGAGGAACAGTGGCTGGACTGGCCACGCAGCACACGTGTGCATAACCTCAGTCTGTGTGTAAGAAACTGGCAGAGACAACTGGTGAATATTTTCTCTTCAATGAAAGCCGGAAGGCTTCAGGTCCAAGAAGCTTGAAGATCAAATGGGGGACACACCATCCCTCAGCTACAGGGCATCGGAATCTGCCCAGAGCCTTCAAGGAAAAAAAAATTCACATTACCAGCAGAACACATCCGACAGAAGAAACGCAAGCATACCTTTCAAGTGCATCAAGTACAAGGAAAAAGAGTAAATCTATAAATATGCACTGGGTGGTATAAATGTCCTTCAAAAGTGTAGGGGGGGGGCATGCGCGTGTGCGCACTAGGCATACCTGGGAGGCTGAAGCAGGAGGATCCTTGCAAGTTCAAGACCAATGGGGCCACAAAGTGACCTTATGGCCAGCCCAAGTTGTATACTCAAAATGACAAAACCAAACAAACAGGAGGGGCTGGGGAAGCTGTTGTAGAGCACATTTAACACGAGCAAAGCCCTTCATTCAGTCTTAAACATGCTCTGTCCTGCCCTCCAAACAAGGAGAAACACAAATATTTCCAGGCAAAAGTTGAGAGAACTTCTTATTTAGGTAGGGAAAATGGCATGAGACAGATGCTTGGATATATTCAGGAGCATGAAGAGTACCAGAGTGCAAAGCACAGGCAAAAACGAATGTAAGCAGAGTGCATGTTAACGGCATAATTATATCACCTCTACTCTCACATCAATGTAACGAAATGAAGAAAAACTTCCATCATGTGTTGGGGGTGGTGGCACATGCCTGTAATTCCAGCTCTGCTTGGGAGGCCGAGGCAGGAGGATCACCATGAGTTTAAGGCAGCTTGAGCTTCAAAATGAGTTTGAGGCCAGACTGAACTGCAAAGTGAAGCCCCGTCTCAAGGGAAAAGAACGGTCACATTATCAAAGAACTACCTATTAGCTGTCTACCCCTTAGCATCTGAGATAGCGAAGGGGAAAGGCCTGTTAGGCTGTTACTGGAGTTCCAGCCCAGGGCTGACTGACCCGCACTCCTCTGAGCAGCACTTCATGGTCCAGAGGCAAAAGGAGAGCAAGAAGCCGGCTTCCCACGGCCTTCTGGGAACACCCCCCTCCCCACGATCTACGATTTCCCAGGAGGCGACACTTCTTAAAGCTTCCACCACTTCTTAGAGACGTCTAGCTACGGACCAAGACTTCAACATGTGCGCCTTTGAGAGACACTCAAGATTCTGTCCGTAGCAACTTCTTAAAACCATCTTTGGATCAGGCTGCTAAGGAACGGCTGACTGCTGAGTGTGACAGCTTCAGAGCAAGGGAACGAAGCCGAAGCAATCCAATTTGCAAAAGTGACTAACGTCAGACTTGGCCAACGATGCCTCCGAACATAAACACAGCAATTTTGCTTATTAATCATGGCATCACGATCATATCTCTCTCACAGCTGAGCATTTATGCTAAAGGGCATTTTAGGAACTTGTGACATATCTTTGCAAGGTTAAGGTCACAGAGATACACCAAACAATAACTTCTCTACATTACAGAATTTAGAAAATATACACTAAAAATTTACCTGTCAGAAACTAAAGTTAGGAATAAACTGAACCTTCAAGACATACACAGAATAAGGGCCGGTGGTACAGCTTAGCAGACTAAACACTTGCTTAGGTAAACACAGGGGCCAGAATTTGATCCCTGGCACTGAATGTAGCACTGGCCCCGCCCCGGGTACACTGAGCTGTCGACAGAGTCTGGGCCTGGTGACGCAAGGCTGTAGTTCCAGCACTAGGGAGGCAGAAAACAGGAGGATCACTACAAGTCTGAGCTGCGTAGTGAGGTCACACACAAAAAGATACAGAATAAATGGAGAACACTGAATTTAATAAGGAACAAGAAGAAAGGAAGAACACATCATGTTTCTAGAGCCACCAAATACTGTAAAGCTACTTACTGTTCTCAATTTCAATTCTGACTGACTTACAAACAAAATCCTTGGTGGGGATTTAGTGGAAAACAAGCTCAGAAACTGAATGAAAAGAACGAGTGTGATACACCTCAGTAGTTATACAGATCCATACAAGGAGCACAGGTTTCAGTACAGAGGGAAAACAAGATAGCTGCAGTCTGGGAGACGCTCTTAGGTGCCCGTATGGAACTACACACCCCAGGGGCACCTGCGGTGGGCACTCAGCAGCCTCTGCCTGCAGTGGCACTCGCAGGCCACACCCAAAAACTAGAACTGTACCAGAACTTGTCTTTGCATACAAAATCTGGTAGTCAGTGTTATTTCTGAAATCAAAGTTATAAAGAGCTCATGACAGTACTATGTAGCTGTTATTTAAGATAAAAAACAGGCCAATAAATGCATCACAGGGCTGCCACTGACACACCACACTGCATACACTGATTTAATTTGGAGCCACCCGAAAGGTGCACTGTGCCTACAGACCTGATAAGCCCTGACGGCCAGGCCTGGATTAGTCCACTGCCCACTTCTACCATCAGACGGGAAGGGCAAGTGGCTGGATGGACGGCTATCAACAGTATTCCTTTGTGAATCTATTACAATGTAAAGGATCAAAATGATCATTACAGCTCTTTCTGGCAGAGATGGGTAATTCTTGGAATTCTTGTTTTTTGGTGGTACTAGGGATCAAACCAAGGGCCTTGGGTGCACTGGACAAGCGTTCTACCCCTGGCCATATCCTCAGCTCTGTAATTTTGAAATTCTGTAAATTACATATATTATACATATATTACTGACATGACCAGGAAGCCGCTTGAAGATATACTGTAGCATTCAAGATGCACATGAAAGTTTTCATTAGGAGAAGACTGGTGTTTCTCTGATATGAGTCTCTCTCTCTTTTTTTTTTTTTTTGTGTGTGACAATCTCAGATATTCATGGTCATTTTTAAAGTTAGAGAATAAGGAATAGTGTCTACAGCATTAATAACCTATCTTTACAGTTTAACATTTCAAAATATTGCTAGTCTCACCTATCTGATTATGAAGAACACCAATGATTTTACCAATTTTATTCAAGATTAAACAATCTATAAACTGATTAAGGGAAATCTTTTTTATCAAAATGGAAGTATATGTAAGATTTAAATATCATCCTTTTCCCAGAAAACATTACATAAATATTTCACCAGTAAGTATAAACCCTGTTCTGCACCAACCCCACCAGTTACACCAGGGCTTACGGTAGTAACTTGCTTGCTCTCAGCCATCCTTGAGAAAGGGAACATGTCGTCAGTGAGTGCTACCACTAGGTGTTGTCACAGCATGGTGGGTCAATGGGGACATGAGAACGTGGCCAATTCCACACATCTACGTGCTGACGGAGGGCGGTGAATGCACAACTGCACCCAGCTGGAGAGGAAAACATGGGACTTACCCTGGCATACACACTGTAAGGAGCCTTTCCACCCACCCCAGCTAGCACGGTACTGCTTGTGTGCCTCACAATGGCGGCCACACTCACAACTCTTCTAAGCCCTCTCTGTCAGGGTAAAGTGCCATCTTTACTACAGTGCTTTTTTAAAAAAAATGTATTTTGGATCATTCCATTGCATAAAAGTACCACATCTTTTTCAATCGTTCTTCAAAGGATGGGCATTTTGGTTGTTTCCAAGATTTGGCGATCACAAATTGGGGTGCTATGAACATAGGTGCACAGATGTCACTATGATATGATGCTTCCAGTTCTTCTGAGAAAATTCCCAGTAGGGGGATAGCTGGATTGAAAGGGATTTCTGGTTCCAGTTTTTTAAGGAGCCTCTACACTGCTCTCCATAATGGTTGCACCAGTCTGCATTCCCACCAGCAGCAGAGAAAGGTTCCTTTTTGCCCACAGCCTCTCCAACATTTGTTGCTGCTTGATTTCTTTACGGTAGCCATTCTTTCTGGGTTGAGATGGTGTCTAAGTGTTGTTTTAATTTGCATTTCACAGATGACTAGTGAACTGGAGCATTTCTTCATATATTTGTAGGCTTGTTAAATTTCTTTCTCTGAGAAGTATGTGTTCATCTCAGATGCCCATTTCTGGATTGGGTCTTTGAATTTTGGGATCCCAATGATTTTTAATTTTTTATAGATTCTAGAGGTAGAAGACCTTTGTCTGAATACTTATTAGTTAAAATCTTTTCGAAATTTGTGGGTTGTTTTTTCACTCTGTTGGTAACTTCTTTTGAGGTGCAAAAACTTCTTAGCCAGAGGAGGTCCCAGTTGTTGATTCTTTCAAATGTTAAACGTGCATTTTGATTTTTGTCCAT
>PVKN010009676.1:0-23357 GCA_004027915.1 Capromys pilorides
GTAGTCCAAGCTGGCCTTGAACTTGTGGCTGATATTCCTATTTCAACCTCAAATGCTTTCCAGGTGTGCACCACCATGCTTGGCTCCTGCTACATTCTTATATAATGAATGACTGAGAAAATCAGCTGAGGTGAAATGAGAACAGAAATCAAGTATTTAATGTTAAGTTACAGTGCAATATCTTGCTCAGCTTGCCTCAAATAGCCATTAGCGGATGTCTTATTAATTTTCTTCATTAAGTGGTAATAATAACAAAAGCTGTTAGGTGTGGTGGTGCATGCCTGTAATTCTAGCTACTGATTCGGGGAGCTGAAACAAAAGGATAGCAAGTGCAAGGCCAGCCTGGGGAAGATAGTGAGACTGTCTCAAAATAAAAAGTAAAAACAAAAGGGCTGGGGATGTAGCTCAGTACAAGGTCCTAGAGAGAAAAAACTACACATACACAACAGTCTAAAAAAGACAAGCTACAAGGGATGGGACATAGCTCAGCAGCATAAGCACCTACCTGGCAAGTGCAAGGTCCTGAGTTAGATCTCCATTACCAAATTAATTAATTAATTAATTAGCTAATTAAAAAAGACAAGCAACAAAGAAAAAACAGAATAGTGGCTGGGGATGGGAGAGGGTATCTAAAGGAAACATAGGGTGACCTTTGAGGGTGATGGAAATATACTGTATCTTGGATACTATTTGTAAGCCTCAGGCTGAGTGTACTTATCAAAACCAAAAGAAATATACAACTAAAAAGGACGGATGATTCCCAGTTCACACGCCCACATGAAAAAGGTGGCTGTTAGTATTTGGGAATTATGCCTCAGTAAATCAAATGTTAAAATCTTTCTTATAACAGAATATTTTCTAAATGCTTATATAAAACCACCAAGAAGAGCTGGGAATGTAGTTGAATGGTAGAGCACTTGCTTAGAATGGCGCTGGACTGAGAACAATGACAAAACAATACAAACCAAAAACAACACTGAAAAGCTTAAACAAGACTGGATGTGGTGGTGCACAGAGGTAATCTTAGCATTACAGAGTCAGAGGCAGGAGGATCATTGTGAGTTCAAGCCTAGCCTGAACTAAACAGCAAGACCTTGTTTTTTTTGGCTGGCTCTGGTGCCTTAAGGATGGGTCTGGTGCAGCATGTGGGGCCAGGGATGGAACCATTGTCCCCTGTGCCTGACTGAGTTTGCTCAAGCAGGTGCTTTAGACAAATAAGCTAGTCTACAAGCCCCGCAAGACCTATTTCAAAAAATGAGTACAAAAGTTGGTCTCCATGGCTGCACTGGATATGAACTACTAAATAATTGATTAAAAAAAAAAAACTTACATCCAAATGAGAAAACCTCTACTTTTTTTTTTTTCATTTTAGATAGGGTCTGGCTAAATTGCTCTGCTTTAATTGCTAAATTGCCCAGGCTGGCGTTAAATTCTAAATTCTCCTGCTTTGGTCTCCCAAGTGCTCAGATTACATGCAAATGTTGTATAACCAGCTAGACCCTTTCAAATGTAACTAAAAAACATGTTATTCACTGTCTCAAGTTATCCCAACCATACTCTATGTAACATATGACTGAAGAATTATTACCTGATCTTAAGCAAATTACTTATTTCTAATTTTGTGTTATAATCAACTACACAGCACATTGACATGACATACTGCGTTTTTTGATATGATACACACTTGAGTCTTTTTTTTTTTTTTTTTTTGCGGGACTGGGGATTGAACTCAGTTACTTGTGTTTGCCAGGCAAGCGTTTATTCTACTGAGCTATCTCCCCAGCCCTGTACTTGAGTCTTTATTTTTTTGGGGGTGGGGGGGGCAGGACCAGGATTCAAACTCATGACCTTGCACTTGTCACGCAGGCACTTGTGCCCTGGAGCTATCTCCCTGGCCCCAAAATTTTATTTATTTTATTTATTTATTTTTCACTTGAGTCTTTATGACATACTGCAATACTACTGCTTGTTCTGCCTTTGGGGGACTGCTTATAATTCCAAAGACATATCAGAATACTTTTTGATTTTTCTTCAGTGACACAAATGTTATACTATGAGATTCCAATTCCCCAGTTCCTCCATAATAGCCCTTGATGGTCCTACTCAAATTTTGTTTTCTCTCATTGCCCCCTCTTTCTCCTTCTCTCTCTCTCTCTCTCTCTCTCTCTCTCTCTCTCTCTCTCGTGTGTGTGTGTGTGTGTGTGTGCACACGCGTGTTTTGTGTTTTGAGACAGGGTCTTACTACACAGTCCAGGCTGGCCTTGAACTCAATATGTAGCCCAGGCTGGCCTCGATTTTCCTGTTTGGCTTAATTTTCATTAGGTCATTTAACTCTTCATACTATCAACTAATCATAGTTATAGATTTGATTCATAACACAGTATTCAGGGCTAAGTCATGAAAGTTCCCAATTATGACCACATGTCTTACAGGTACTGCAAACACAGTACGCAGTACATCTGTAACAGTCACTTGGCTGGCCCACCTAGCACCTACCCCCATCTTCCCTTTCCCATGAAAGATAAATATTTACTTTTCTAACCTGCCTTGCAGTTACTGGTAGCCCTGTGATTCAGTTCTCGCCAACAAGATGTAAACTGAAATCTGCTGGGAGCATTTGGGAAAGCTCCCTCCCCTCCCCTCAGCTCCCCTCAGCTCCCCTCTGCTCCCTTCCCCTCCCCCCTCCCCTTCCCTCTGTTCTGTTCCCCTCCCCTCTGCTTTTTTAAGAGCAGAATATATTTATTGGGGGAAAGAAAGCTCCTGTCCCAAAGAGGACAGAAGGAAGCCTTGAGTGGGTTGCCTGTGGGAAAGCTTTTCTTGATAAAGAAGACAAATCCAACCAACAGCTCTTCTTTCCTCTTATTTCTGCCTTGAGCTTATGTCTCAAAACCATTTTAAATTATGTTGGGAGCAACAACTATGAGATAATCAAATTTATCACAAATAACAGAACAAACACATCACAGAGCCCTTTAACCACTTAACAGTTTACACTGAGCACTGCTTGGGCAGGTGTCATTTCAACCAGTCTTTTTTTTTTTTTTTTTTAATGTATTTGGTTGTTACAGGGTCTCACCTCACAGCTCACACTCATAGTGATTCTCTTGTTTTCAGCCTCCCTAGAGCTGGGATTACAAGTGATGGCTACTGTGTCCAGAGTCTGGCTGGCTCAGCCTGGCTGGGGGGTGGGGCTGGTGTGGCATGTGGTGCCGGGGATTAAACCGAGGTCCCTGCACTTGCCTAAGCTTGCCTAAGCAGGCACAACCAGTCAGTTCTTGTACTGAATAAATTTGATAAAATTATTGTTGAAAATATGCCTTTGGAATTTATAAAACAACTAAAAATGTGCAATTTTTTGTCACTCTGCATTTAAATAACTGGACTGATAAATGGTTAAAAGAGCTTATTTTAGGCCTCTTATTATGATTTGAGTAAAATAAAATTACTGACATTTGATAAAAACAAATTACTTGTTGCAAAAGCCATTCTTAGCTGGATTTTCTTCCATTCCCAACTAATTGCAGTCCTAACATATACAATTATCAAAACCCAACTCACTTCCCCCATGCCATACTTTTTTGTTTCCAAATTACTCAGTGTAGTTAATGGCATCAAAAGTCGCCCAAATTAGAAACCCAGCCTCACCTTTCCTCTTCTGTCTACTCCAGCTACTCAAAAGCGAATACACAGGTACTAGATCAGCAAGTGTCATTAGTTTTCTTAACAATGTTTTCTATCGATTCTTCATTTCCATTGCCTCTCATTTTTCCTCAAAATCACCTTCCAGTTGCCAGACAGTTTTTCCTAATTCACCTCCTACATGGCTGTCAGTTAAACTTCTAAAGCATAGCTCTAATTTAATTAAGTACTCTCCTCAAAAACCTTTAGCTTCACCTAGAGGAAAAAAAGTTCAAATTCCTTAGCATGGCACAAATGCTTCTGGTAACTTTCTCAGCTTCATTTTTTTGCACTTCTTCCATGCTCCAGCAACCTGGATCTCCGTCACTGCAGTTTTACATCTATCATTGGGCCTGAACTCACTGTGAGGCATGTACCTGGAATGTCCTTTCTCCTTCCCAGATTCTATGACCTTTATATTCTAGAGGACTGAACATTTGCAGCATACGTGCAGTACAGCATTTTGGTTATAAGTGCCAGCTCTTGTACCAGACAGGGCAGGTTCTTCTACTCATAATTGCTCAGTGACCTTAACTATTTTACCTAATTTTCAAAATCTAAATTTTTCCATTTATGAAAGAAGGATTAGATAATACACTGGTTTGGCAATTAAATAATTCACATAAAGCATATGGGTACTGTCTTAGTTACTCTTCTCTTGTTGCTGGAACAAATACCCGACACACAAGGTTAGGGAAGGAAAGGTTTACTAAGCTCACAGTTACTGGAGGTTTCACAGTTTAAAGCAGCCTGAATTACATAGCAAGACTCTGAGACACTGAACTGCTCTGTCCAGGATGATCCGCTCCATACCTCCAAGGAAGGCCATCAGGCCTGGGGGTGGGGTGGAGGCGCACGCTGCTCTGGCCCCGCCCCTCAAGTCCCGCCCTGGTTCTCTGGCCCCACTCCTTGAGCAAACCATAGCAGGTACTCTGCCACTTCAGGAGTTTTAGACATCTTGTTTTTCAAATGCCAAGTCCAGGGCCTGGGACATCTGACCAATATTTTAAAAACATAAATTTAATGAAGATATATATATATATATATATATATATATATATATATATATATATATATACCAGTTCGGCAGGCCCTGGGGGTGTGGCTGGCGCAGCATGTAGTGCCAGGGATCAAACCGCGGTCCCTGAGGTTGCCTAAGCTTTCCTAAGCAGGCACTTTAGACTGCTGAGCCATCTTGCCAGTCCTGAATAAAGAATCTTTAATACAGTAAGCTTATATAATTAATGGGCTCTCGTGAACATTATTTGGAAGCGGTTTTTTATCTATCTATTTACCTATCTATCTATCTATCTATCTATCGTTTTTTGAGATGGGTTTCACTATGCAGTTCAGTCTGGCCTTGAACTCATGCAGCCCAGACTGGCCTTAAACTCAGTGATTCTTCTGATTCAGCTTCCAAGTAGTAGAATTATAGGCAAATGTCACCAGAAAAAGACTAAAATTGCTTTTTTAAAGACTGGCTTTAGGGCTGGGGATATTGCTCAGTGGTACAAATGCCTGCCTGGCAAGTACAACATCCCGAGATTGATCCCTGGTACAAACAGACAAACAAAGCTGCCTTTAGTGCCATAAAGTTCCAATTTAAATCCAATTTAAATTTTATTCTAACTTAAGTAGAATGAAAAAGGGTATACATATACATGGATCAATCTGAACTAGTGTCTTTGTCCACGCCCTGAGATGTAGTCTCACTATGCACTCTAAGATGGTCTTGAACTCATGATTCCTTTTGTTCAGATTCCCAAGAGCTGGAATTATAGGTGTGCACCACCACATCAGGCTCTCAGTATGCTAATTTTAAGTATAGTACATGATTATATGGTAAGTAGTATGTATTATTATCATGCTAATTTTATTTTTTATTTTTTCATTAACTTCGTTGAAAATCAACAATTATATAGCATATTAAAAACTGTAGGGGCTGGGGAGATAGCTCCATGGCACAAGTGCCTGCCTGGCAAGTGCAAGGTCGTGAGTTTGAATCCCAGTCCTGCCAAAAAATAAAAAATAAAAATTGTAGACAAATATTGAAATGGAAAGATATAGGATATAGACAAAGTGAATTTTAGAGAAATATTTCTGGAATTAATACATAACATGAGATCAATATGCTGCACATTGTAAATAAATTTACAAACTTAAATGAATATAACAAAAATTGTTAAACTAAAAATAAAGAATTTACAGATCAGTCATATAAGCTACTTTAAAAAATTCATGTTAGGCCTAGGAAACACATATAATAACTTTTTTTGAGCTGTGGTTTGAATCCAGGACCTTGCATTTGCTAAGCAACTTTTAAAATTTTATACTTGAAGCCCGGAGTAATAGTGCATGCCTGTATTCCTAGCACTTGGGAGGCTGAGGCAGGAAAATCACCATGACTTTGAGACCACACAACAAATTCAAGGTCAGCCAGCATTACTAAGTCAACTCTGTCTCAACCAAAAGATAGATAGATAGACAGATAGATAGATAGATAGATAGATAGACAGACAGATAGATAAGCAGATAGACAGACAGATGAAAGATGTGTCTCCTTAAAAACTCTAAAGAGGAATAATAAATTAAAAAAACCTTAAAATATTCATTAAAATGACATTTTCTTTTCTTTTTTTTCCATTTATGTATCTGGTATAGGGTCTCACTATGCAGCTTGGACTCACAGTAATCCTCCTGTTTTTTAGCCTCCTCAGTGCTGGGATTACAGGAGTGTGCCACCATAACTGGACTTGGTCACCGGATTAGCCCACCCCAGGAGCAAGGCCAGTGCAGCATGCGGGACCATATTTTCAAATAAGTGTTAAGAAACACTAAAACTATGCTTGGAATGCCTGTCATTCTGGTCTTTCAGATGTGTGCTGCTTCTAATGTAATTTCAGTCACTGCTATACTCTCTCGCAAGTATGGCTGAGCTGGCCATAAAATTAAAAAAAATAGAGTTGCAGGTTAAGAAATACCAATGGTTGGTTTACAAGAAAACAAAAAAAGGGTATTAAATGAGACTAAGAGACTAGGCAAAATGCCATAGGATTGATAGGCTACAATTTTGTACATCCTTAGATTTCTAAATGTCTGTGTAAAAATGTGTAACTGCTTTTATCACATTCTATAGAGATTTATTAGGATATCAATGATTAGCCGGGCCCGTGGTGGTGCATGCCTGTAATCCCAGCACTTAGGAGGCTGAGGCAGGAGGATCGGTGCGAGTTTGAGACCAGTCTGGGCTACAAAAAGTGAGCTCAAGGCCAGTCTGAACTGCATAGGGAGACCCGGTCTCAAAAAGACAAAAATAAAAAAAGTATCAATGATTGATGGACAATACCATTCCAAGTTAAGTCTAAGATGTTTGATATTCAGAAAGACAGTGATATTAAGCTCAAATACCCATGTTACAAAGTAATAGTATCACTGAGCTTTTCTTCTGGAGGGCCAAGAATATAAGTTTACAGACCAAAAATTAGAGAAAAAGAAGAGCTACAAGGACAGCCAATATTTTGGCCCCAGCCTTTCAAGGTCAGTGAGGACTCAGGACAGAACACAACCTGTACTGTAGTATCCTATAACTCAGTGGTTTCCCAAATTTTCTGTTCAAGGAGATTATGGGGCCACAGAGGAAAGGGACTGAAAGTGTATAGTGTGCCTAAGGAGAGTCACCTAGAGAGAAAATATTCTCTCATGCTTTCACAGAGAGCACACTGGTCAAGCAACGGCTGTGACTCAGCCAGACGGCTGATACTGTCAACAGTTGTACAAAGCACTGTACATGGTTTCAAAGTTAATCCTGAGGGTATTTGACTGACCTTGGAAGATACAAAAGTTACATGTTTTGCTTTAACATACAGGTCTTGCTTTAACTTGCCCTTAACCACTCAGCAGAAAAGTTTAACTACGAGGCATAAAATGTAAAGCTGGATTAGTATGCTGAGCTGAAAAAGGTTTAAATCAACAGCTTCCAACATTGCCAGTTTTACCAGTAACCCACTGCAATTATGGAACATTGGACTATGTATACAACTACTTTCTCTTAGTTCCAAGAGAAGAAATTTTTTTTATCAATATCGATTTGAAAATTTATCACGTCTATACCCTGTGCTCTGTATAAATACTACGAGGAAACAATATGCATTGTATCAATTATTGCGAATGTACTACTAACTTGTTTTGACACTGTCATATTGTTATTTCTTATTAAAAGTAATAAAAATTAAAAAAATAAGAATTAAAACTCTGTTAGGCAGGTAGGTCTTACTTAACATTACTTTTAAAAACAAAGTTAAGCAACCTTTCAGTTTTGAGCCTATCCTATCATATACTATGATTATATATACCTGTTTTTTGTTTGTATTTCTTTTGACTATTGACTTTTAAATTATACTACTTATGTAATCCATCTAAATGTTCACTGGACTTACATTTTCATTATCAGTATGTGAAGAAGTTTTTTTATTAAGAAACAACAGAGTTGAGCTGGCAAGATGGTTCAGCGGTCTAAAGCGCCTGCTTAGGAAAGCTTAGGCAACCACAGGGACCAAGTTAGTAGTACATTCGCAATAACTGATAAAATTACAAAGGGATGGGGATACAAACTCAATATGAAGTCCTTAGTTCAATCTCCAGTAATGCCATCCTTCCAAATATTACAATTTTTTAAATTCTTATTAAGCCAGAGTAAATTTGAGACATCAGAACAATAAACCACCAATGCTCTGATATAACCAATGTCATTCTAGAAGCATCTACATTTAATCCCAAAACTACCTGACAAATATTATTGACAAATAACATTAAAGTGACACTATAAAGCAGCTTTGAATATGTTTGCCCTTGCAAATGACAGCCAATGTATGTTAAGATTAGCTACCTATAATCAGTAAGAGTGCTTATCCTGAGATTATATTTATCCTTGTGCATGCAATTCTGGGAAAGGAGATTTATCATTGTAGTAAGTTTATATGATTTATAGAGCTATACTTGACATTGCCTCACAAATTACCATATTTAGATACAATTAATAAAATAGTTATGAATTTAAAGTTATTATATTGAGTAGCCTAATGTACACACCCACACACACCCACACCCCAGAGTGTTCTGTGGACAAAATTGATCTTAGAATAGATTATTTTTTTTAGAGCTAAAGAAAGGTTAGAGATAATTCAATCCAACATATTCATTTTTGAAGATATATAAACTGAACCCCAGAAAACTGAAGCTCAAAGAAATCAGAAAATAGCTTCTCAATCTATGGCAAAGCCATGGCTAGAAAACTTTTTGATTCGGATCCTAAAAACATCTCCATCTTTAATTTGGTGTTTTAAGATAACACAAAATCATAAAATACCATGTGTACTGATTATCCAGCAGCCATAAATGAATTAGGACTCAAACTTGTTTACTGGGGTCTTTTTGGTTAAAAACAGAAATAGTCATGTTCTATCTAAGATTAATGCGATAATCTTGCCAGGTCTGAGAGCAAGTGAATAATTTTAATTTTAACTCATACTTCAAAAACATGAAAGAAAAAAAAAAAAAAAGCCAAGCATAGTGGCACACACCTGTAAACTCAACACTCAGGAGGCTGAAGCAGAACATCATAGGTCTTAGAAGGCTACAAACATTATTTTTGGTACCAGAAATTGAACTCAGAACCTCATGTCTACCAGGCAGGATGTGTGCCACTGATCTAAATCCCTGGCCTCAGAAGACTAATTTTTTTTTTTTTTCCTGAGGGAAGGGTCTACACCATGTTCAGGGTCTTACTACTAGATCAGACTTGGACTCTAGTCATCTGCTTGTTTACAGCCTCCCAAGATCTGGGATCATAGGCATGCCACCATGCCCATTTGAATTGCCATCTCAGCATCACAGCAGGCCCCAGGAGCAGGGCCACATGGCAGGCCCCGGGATTGAATCCCAGCCAACATGCCTGCTTGCAAGCACTTTAATCTGCTGAGCTATTTAGCTGGCCCCAAATCTTAAAAAGCTATTATTTTACTATTAAGATACCTAACGAGAGTCCTTTCATTATGTACTAACTTGCTATTTCTATGTTAGAATTGAAAACAAAACCAAGAATCAGTATTTAACTCAGACACTATCCAAAAAAAGTAAGTTTTGAGCTACCAGGAGCACAGAAGAAGACCCAAGTGTGGTCACCCATGCCTGTAATCCCAGCACTCAGGAGGGTGAGGCAGAAGGATTGCTATGAGTTTGAGACCAGCAGGGCTACAAAGTGAGTTCAAGTTCAGCCTGAGCTATATAGTGTGACCTTGTTTCAACTCAAAAAGACCAAAAAAAAAAAAAAAAGTAGAAGCACAGAGGAGCCTGAACATTCCTAGCCACTATCTATTCCCAAAAAGTATAGTAATGGCACAAGAGTGGATGGTTGGCAGCCTTACCAAAACTAAAATAAACGTAAGAATACTGCTATTCCCAGGTGGGCATGGTGGTACACACCAGCAATCCCAGCACTAAGGCTGAGGCAAGAGGATCACCGCCAGTTCAACGCCAACCTGGGATATATAGTGTGTTCAAGGGCAGCCTAAACACAGAGAGCCTGTCTCGAAAACAAACAAAATACTGCTAGAGGTTGAAGGCAGTAGGATCACAAATTTGAGGCCAGCCTGAGCCACACCCTATTTCAAAATTAAAAAGTAAAAATAAAGAGGGATAGAGATATATCTCAGAACTCCCTGGGTTCAATCCCCAGCACTAAAACAAACAAAACTTATGTCCATAAAAGCAATTTAATTCTATTTCTTTGAATTTTAGTCTCTCTATACATAAAATCACTGTATCCCTACTGGTTGGGGCTTGGGTATAGCTCAGTAGGACAATGCTTGCCTATCCTTATGGGCTATTTTGTTTATTTTTTGTGGCACCAGGGATTGAACTCAGGACCTTGCACTTGCCAGGCAAGCACTTACTCCACTGAGCTATCTCCCCAGCCCATTATCCTTATTGATTATTATGAAGACTAAATGAATTAACACATAGAAAAAGATTCTCAGAGATTATAAAAGCCATACAAATTTGAGGTATCAATATTATTACCTACTTCAGCAAACCTGGTTTGCTGAAGTAGGTAATAATAAATCACTCTGTTTACTAATTCATTCAATAAATGCATACTGTGTACCTGTTCCTTGCCATATACCTAATATTTGAAGCCCACGAAATCGGACTCATAGTAATCCACCTGTTTAGCCTCCCAAGAGCTGGGATTACAGGTGTACAACACCCTGCCCAGTCTCAATTGCTGTCTCAGCATGCCCTGAGGGCGGGGCCTGCACGGCAGGCCAGAGGATCAAACGCCAGCCAACGCACTTTGACTAACCAGGAGCTTTAGTCCACTAAGCTATTTGGCTGGCCCACATTTCTCTTTTCTGTGTTTGTGTCAGATGGTCTGAATATGCACCCCAAAATTCATACATTGAACCTTAATCAGCAAGTTGAGATTATTAACCAGTAGAGTTCTTTAGGAGGTGATCGAATCATGATGGGAGAGCTGTTAAGAATGAGATTGATGACATTATAGAAGATGTAGGCTGGGCATGGTGGTGCATGCCTGTAATCCCAGCACCCTGGGAAGCTGAGACAGGAGGATCACAAATTCAAGCATAGTCTGGGCAATACAATCACTCTGAGAGGTCTTGCCTAAGAAATAAAAGATGTACTATGTATATGCATCAACTCCTCATGATAAATATACTTATGTGCTCATAAAAATAAATAAAAATTTTAAAAGGACTAGGGATGTAACTCAGTTTGAAGGCCCAGGGTACAATCCCCAGAACAAGGGGAAGGGAGAACAGGACCTCATCAGACACTGATTCTGCTGGCACAAAGTGTCTACTTTCATTACCCATGTAATGTTTCATATGTGCCAAAGTGACTGTTCCTTAGGGTTTCATTTTTCCCTTTTTGGGTTTTTTTGAGCTAGGATCTACCTATGTAGTTTGGCTGGCCTCAAACTCACTATGCAGCCAAGGCTGGTTTCAAACTTGCAGTGCCCCTCCTGCCTCAGCCTCCCAACTTCTGGGATTATAGACATGTGCCACCACACCTAGCTAAGAATGCTTTGTTTTATAAATAAAGTTCCATTTAATTGCATGACAACTTTATAAAATGTATGCATTGCTACTCCCATTTTACAGTGTGGAAGTTGAGGTCTTACAGAAGGTAAAAGGGAAATGTCATGGGTCACTCTGCCAATGAACAGTAAAGAGAAAAATCAAGCATGTAACTATCGTGACATTTTACTAATAAGCAACTATAACTATTATAAGGACAACAGAAACATGTACAAAACATATCAAACAAAGTAGAAAAGTAACACAGTTACCTCAGCTTTGGAAGGAGGAGCTAGGGTGGAGTCAGCCAGAAAGTTTCATTTGAGAGACAGCTCACTAAAAGACAGGAAGAAGTGCTCCAGGCGGACAGGGTGGAAATGGGCATGCCTGGCTGGGTTCACAGCATAGAGGCAAACACACAAAGGGAGGAGGCAAATGAAACATTCAGAGAAATGTAAGTAGCTAGGAAAGGAAAAATGTACGGCTCAAGATAAAAGCAGTGATTTTTGTTAGGTGTTGATATCAGATGTCATGAAAGATGGTCTTTCTTTTTCTTTCGTTCTTTTATTTTTATTTTCTGGTACCAAGGATCGAACTCAGGACCTTGTACATGCCGGGCAGGTGCACACACACACACACACACACACATACACGCACACTTTGTGTGCGTGTATGTGTGTGTGTTTTGAGATAGGGTCTTGCTATGCAGTTCAGGCTGGACTTGGGCTCACTTTGTAGCACACGCTGGTCTCAAACTCCCAACGATCCACCTGCCTCAGCCTCTGCAGTGCTGGGTTATGGGCTGGTGCTACCATGCCTGGTTTAGACTATTATTAAAGATTTATAATAGACTATAATTATAATCTTATTAATATTTAATGAGACTATAATTAATAGTCTCATTAAATATTATTATTAAATAAGACTATTATTAAAAGTATAAAAAATTACTCCCCAAATTATAAAAGACCCTGATCTCGAACTCCCAATGATCCTTGTGCCTCAGCAGTGCTAGGTTACAGGCTGGTGCTACCATGCCTGGTTTACACTGTTATTAAAGAGATACAAAGTATATACAAAAAAAAAAGAAATTACTTCCCAAATTCTAAAAGACTTTCTCTAAAACAAAGCTTGCAATTCCCACTAAAACAGACCCCACAGACTTTAAGAGAGGATGGATAAGTATGTGTGTATACATACATATACATACACACATATATTTTTTGTTTTGTTTTTGGATACAGGCTCTTGCTATGTAGTTCAGGCTGGTCTTGTACTCGCTATGTGGTCTAGGCTGGCCTTGAGCCCTTGGTGACTATCCTGCCTCAGACTCTCATGTGCTGGGAATACAGGCATACACTACCACACGCAACCAAAAATTTTTTAAGAAATAATTTAAAGAAAAGAGGGACCTGGGACATAGTTCAGTGGTGCAGCACCAGCCTGCCAAGAATGGGGCCCTGAGTTTGATTCCCTGTACCAAAAAGAAAAAAAAAAGACAAAACAGATCTCACTCATCAAACACTTCACAGTCATGTTGTGAGCAAGACATTGTGCTGAAGGGCGTTCAAATTTCACATTTGGTCCTAAACTTAAAGTATGAATCCAATTAAAACAACAAAAGCCACATTAAAAAATCCTTTTCAGTTCAATTTCTTTCTTTTTTTGATTTCAAGTTTATAATGAAGAGTGAGTAAAGAATCATTAGGATCTTGCTACAGGCTGGATTGTGAAAATACAAAGAGCCAGGTGTTGGAGGGCTTGTGGCAAAGCCTTAAGGAGGTGGAGTAGCCAAGCCTGGTGGTGCACACCTATAACTCCAGCACTTGAGAGGCTGAAGCAGGGGGATCACTGGAAGTTTGAGACCAGCCTAGACTACAAAGTGAGCTCAAGGCCAGCCTGAACTGCACAGCGAGACCCTGTCTCAAAAAGACAAAAAGGGCTGGGAATATAGCTCAGTGGCACAAGCACCTGCCTGGCAAGCACAAGGTCCTGAGTTGAAACCCCCTACCCAAAAAAGGGGGGAAGGAGGTGGTAGTCAAAGAAGTTACATCACTGGGAGCATGACCTTGAAGGAGATATCATGATACCGGCTCCTCTTCTTTTTTAAAATTTTATTTATTTATTTATTTATTTATTTATTTGAAACAAGGTCTCACTATGAAGTTCAGACTTACAATGATCCTCCTGTCTCAGCCTCCCCAGTGCCAGCCTCCCTTCTTTACTCCTAACAGTCTATAAGGTGAGTGGCCTTGTTCTAGCACATGCTTTCCACCATGAGTGTCTGCCTCATCACAGGACCAAAAACAATGGAGCCAACCATGGACTGTTGAAACCTCTGAAACCATAAATCAAAATAAATCTTTCCTCTTCATAAGCTGTTTTTCTCTTGAGTATTTTGTTACAGAAATGAAAGACTATCACAGATCTTTGTATTTTAAATGGTTAATTTAAAACAATCTCACACAGGGGCTGGAGATTTGGCTCAGCAGTAGAACAAGCCAGAAGCCCTGAATTTGGTCCTTGGCACACACACACACACACACACACACACACACACCCTCTCATACACAACTATTGGGCATGTACTTGAAATACACACAGAGTTGTTTCTCTTCAGTTTTCCAGTATATCCCCTAAGATTCGGCCTATTTAAATATATCTTTCTTCTTGTACTTGGTTTCAAACCCTAGCCCTCACACATGTGAACAGTTGACTACTCAGCTACAATCCTAGCCCCCTTTTATTTCATTAATTTTGGTGTTTCTTTTTCTCTTACCAATATTGAAATTGAACTCAAGACCTTTCCAGGAAGTATACACCCAATCTTTAATTTTTTTTTTTTTTTTTTTAGGCCAGGGAAATAGTTTAGTGGAGTAAGCATCTGCCTGGCTAGCACAAGGTTCTGAGTTCAGCTGCCAGTACTACAAGAATAAAATAAAATAAAAATTTTTTTCACTACAATACTATAAATCACTAAGTTGCCCAGGCTGAACTCAAACTTGCAATCCTTGGTGCTTCAGCCTTGTGTTGGGTTACAAAATCTGCACCATTATGCCTAACACTTGAAGAATAATAATAACTATTATTATTATTTTGGGCCGGCGAGATGGTTCAGTGGTCTAAAGCGCCTGCTTAGGAGGGCTCAGGCAACTGCGGGGACTGCAGTTCGATCCCCGGCACCACATGCTGCGCCAGCGCCACCACCAGGGCAGGCTGAGCCAGCCACAAAATGAATAAAGAAACAAATAAACACAACAAGCAAACAAATAAATAAATAAAATTTTAAAAATAAATAAATAAATAAAAATTATTATTATTTTTTTTTTTGGTATGGCCAGCTCAGCCTGCCCTGGGGTACTTTAGACTGCTGAACCATCTCACCGGCCCAAAACTTGAATAATTTTATCTTTTTTTTTTTTTGTCTTTTGAGACAGAGTTTAGCTATACACTTAAGGCTGGCTTTTTTTTTTTTAAGTTACTAAAAGAACTGACATTCTATAAACATATTATAGTAATATACAGAGCAGATGAAAGGTCTCCATGAAACATGGAAAATAGTATGAAAATGCAGGATGCTTCTTTATAGCTACAATTCTGAAGTATCACATTCTGTATATACATTCATAGAATATATTGTCTTATCCTAAAAAATGGTCTTCTGTGTGTGTGTGTGTGTGTGTGTGTGTGTGCTCAGCCCACTTAGCTTACCCTGAGGGCGGGGCTGGTGCAGCATGTGGTGCTGGGGATTAAACTGCAGTCCCCTGTGCTAGCCTAAGTTTGCCTAAAGCAAGCGCTTTAGACTGCTGAGCTATCTCGCTGACCCCTATCCTAGAAAATGAACTTAACAAGAAATTGTATAAATACAAAAAAAATTTGAGATTTCCTTACTGACATTTCACTTCTCTTCATTGTTATTGTTATTCTCCATTTAAACATGTGTGAATACAGATCTTAGTTTTCCCACAAAATTTTTTTTTATTTATTTGTTTAGTTTTGAGTCTCACTATGTAGTCCAATCTTGCCTTGAACTCAGTATGCAGCCTAGGCTGGCCTTGAACTCATGGTAATCCTCTAGCCACCTGAGTGCTAGGATTATAGGTGTTCTAAAAGTAACTTGGTTTGTGTCTAATTGTCCCCACAAAGCCTCATTTAGTCATGGGTGGTCTTCCAGTGCTTGTGATTAATTCATGATCCAATGCTAGGATTATGGGTGTGAGTGCTACATCCACCCTGCGGTAGATAGCCTGAGTGCAGAATAAGGAAGGGAGAGAGGCTTACCTCTGTGCTCCTGCCACTGCTCCTGCCTTTTTGCTCTTGCTGTTTTGCACCACCCTGAACAGCTGCCCTCTGTCATGTGGCACTCTGCCTTGGAGCCAGCTGAGTATGGATTGAAACCCCACAAACTATGAGCTAAATAAGGTGGTCTAAGAGCCTGCCTGGCAAGAGCAAGGAGCTGGGTTTGATATTCCATACCACATACCGTGCTGGCTCCTTGGAGTCAGCTAAAGATTTATTTAGCTCAATTTGTAGAGGTTTCAGTAATAATGAGCTGGCTCCAAAGCAGAGTAGCATCACAGACAGGCAGTGCAGAGGAGAAACAGCTCACGGCAGGCTGAAGTTAGCAAAGCAATAAGGGATGGCCACAGCTCTTTCTATTCCTTACATTGTATCCAGACTAGTTATGGCAGGTAGTGCACATATCTATAATTTTAGCATTATACTATGAATCAGTCCAACTGTCATGTACTCTAGATCCAGCCACCTCTGAAAAGAAACCCACCTGTGATTGTATGTGGCTTTGGAGGGACATCTAGACACGAGCCGTAACACTATTTCTGCTTCACTGCCTCCTGCCTGCTCTGCCATGGACTGTTTCTCCTCTGTGATTCCCCTCTGCCATACCACCCTGCCTTAGAGCCAGCTGACCATAGACTGAAAACTTTACAAACTGTGCCAAAATAAGCCTTTCCTCCTTTAACTTGTGAGGGTGGGGTAGGCAATCAAGATAAAAACATCTGGCTATCTGTGAAAGATGTAGCAGTAACATTACAGGATTTCTTAGAATAATTTCTGCCAGGCATGCTGGTGCATGTCTATAATCCCAGCACTTAGGAGGCTGAGGCAGGAGGATCAGTGTGAGTTCGAGACCAGCCTGGGCTACAAATATGAGCTCGAGGCCAACCTTGAACTGCATAGAGAGCCCCTGTCTCAAAAAGACTAAATAAATAAATAAATACGAATAAATAATTTCCATTTCCATAACTGCTACTCAGATAGGGGTTTGAATTAAATAGAAAGGTAATGTGAAGCCAAGAGAGATATAAACTGCAGAATGGAAAAATAACTGAGTCATAGAACATTTTAATTGGGATAGATAATTGAAGGGGCCAACGTTATAAATCTCCATATGTTGGATAGGTCACTTGAAAATATTTCCCTTCAATTTAAGACTGAATATTCTTAAATATGTCTTAGGTCTCCCAAATTTAAATCTACACCAGTTCATCTGGACTGTAGACATTAACTTGAGATCCTTTATTTACACAGAGCAAAATTAATAAGTCACCTATTTTTGTGAAGAATTTGATTCTGAAAGAATTTTAAATCCATCTTAGGAAAGGCCTGGGGTGCTATATGTCAAAAAGACTGCGGCAAAGTTTGACTTCTTAGAACTACACTACTGTCTCAACATGTTTTTCTTTTGAGGAGTCATAAAATTCCATATAAGGAAGAAAACTTGATGGTACACAACCTAACAAATCTAGAGCCAGTGGAAGATTCTTGGTGATCCTAGTGACCCTATGCTGCTCAGCAGCAATGTTTCCTACTTCTGTTTTCTCATCTTCCAAGTAAAAGAGAATTGTCAGTAGTCTCCTGTTTATAAGACAATATTAAGGGGCTGGGTATGTAGTTTAGTGGCATGGTTCCTGCCCAGAAACCTCAAGGTTCTGAGTTCAATTCCTAATATCCCCCAAAAAAGACAACATTAGGGGAAGCCTCTTAAGTAATGGATTCCCTATTGTAATAAAAGGGGAAAAGGGTTTATGAAGACCATTTTAAATGAGAAAGGGCAAAAATTTAAAGGTTAACACTATTTTTAAAAATTCTTATAACAACATAAAATTCATGACCTATATTTAGTTTGAATAAAAATCATCATGCTACTTTCAATTATAAGCTCATAGAAGTAGCATGTGTACTTATTGAAAATAAAGCTTACTAAGCAGGGAGATGTGACATTACTCCTGCTTCCTCTATAGCAATTGACATGAAATTTGGGAAGGATAACATTGAGAGACCCTTGCTGCCAAAGAGATAGGACCATAGACTAGTTCTTTCATCAAAAAGTAAATGACTATGGAGAAATTTGCTGCCGGGTGTGCTGGTGCATACCCATAACCCCAGCACTCTGGGAGGCTAAGGCAGTAACTTCAAGGCCAGCCTGGACTACACAATGAGCCCCCTGTTGCAAAAAGTAAAGAGGGCTGTTGAGATAGCTCAGTGGTCTAAAGCGCCTGCTTAGGCAAGTTTAGGCAGGTGCAGGGGACCACAGTTCAATCCTTGGCACCACATGCTGGGCCAGCCCTGCCCTCAGGGTGGGCCGAGCCAGCCAATAAATAAATAAATAAATAAATAAATAAATAAATAAATAAATTCATAATCCCATTAGAATAAAAAAAAGTAGAGAGAGGAAAAGGAAGGAAGAAGGAGAGAGGAGGAGGAAGAAGAGAAGAAATAGTAGTTGCAGTAGTCGTAGTAGTAGTTTGCTTAGTCATGCTGGTCAGGGATAACTGAAAGACTTGCAACAAGAAAGTATAGCTACACACCATGGACACTCAGGTAAACAGTTGAAATTGTAGGGAGCACATGACCAAAACAAGGTGTGCACAAGGAGGATATACCAGGGCGGTTACTTGCGTTGCTGCCCTGACCTGCTCCTAGCCCAGCTAGCTTCAGTTTCTCTAGGAAGAGAGACTGACACCCTGAAGCAATTTTCTATCCAGGTATAAAGTATAGGCAATAAAGGGAATTAACATTTTTTGAATACCTGTTATAGTTTTGGAATTTCATACAATACATTTTAGCAAACTTCATAATCACTTTGTTAAAAAAAAAAAAATGAGCAAGGCAACCCATTCATTCAGGACCTATCCTGTCTCTCAGGAGCTATTGCTGTTCCACATTGCTCATCTCTAATAAATTTTCCTGCTTAATCAAAAAAGGAAAAAAAAAGAAAGGAGAAGAAGCCAAAGCCTAAAAATGTTTCTCTAATGTCACATAGAAACTCTGAGTCTGCTCCAAAGGCAATGTTATTCTATATCTATAACACAGCATAATCACTGGCATAGATTCACTTGAGTCTATTCGGCTTGAGTCCTTTTCCTAGCGTAACAACTCACTCTTGCCTGTTCTGATCACCTCACTTTCGAGACCTAATGTTTTCGGGGTCTTCTGAAATGGGCTGGTGATTCCTGGCCCTTGCCTTAAGAGTAGCTCCCAGGCCTTGCCTACATTGGCCCAGGATAGCCATACAGCTTCCTCCTACTACTGAGGACTTAGAAAAAGCGTGTGTAACATGGGGCAAGTTAAAAACATGTAAGAGGAAATCAACAGAGTAACTCTATCATTCTACTTAAGAGGAAAGAATGAGGATAGGCCACAACAATGGATATTTCAAAAACTAATTTTTAGAATTTTTTTTCAGCAACAGATTTACTCTTTTTTTAACCAAATACTAAATTTACCTTCCTTCTCATTGTAAACACAACTGACTGTGGCAATTTACCCTTGCTGAGAATACCAAAGGCCAAGAGAAACCTATGATGAAATATCTTAAGAAAATTATCTACAAAGTCGATCAACTTTACATGAACAGTTAACAAGACCAACTGCTCACAATGTTTTAACCAACTCAAGGCAACTACTTTTCAGAAAAAAAAAAAAACCTAAAATAACTATTCAAACTTTTTTTCTGACAATTTGAGAATTTCCAGTGTTTTTGTTTTATGGTTTATTTACTTTTATGGTACTTAAGATTGAACCAAGTGGGGCCAGAGAGATAGCTCTGTGGCACAAGTGCCTGCCTGGCAAGTGCAAGGTTGTGAGTTCAAACCCTGGTCCCACAAAAAAAAACCAAAAAGATTGAACCAAGTGACACTCTACCACTGACTTACATCCCCAGCCCTTTTAAAAATTTGTTTTGAGGGGCTGGGGAGATAGCTCAGTAGAATAAGCACTTGCCTGGCAAGCACAAAGACCTGAGTTCAATCCCCAGTTCTGAAAAAAAAATTTTTGAAAAAAATAACAACAATAAAATTCATTTTGAGACAAGTTCTCATTAAATTTGCCCAGGCTAAGGTCAAACTCCTTAGCCTCCCAAGTAGCTGAAACTATAAACATTCATCTGCTTGACTGATTTTTTGAGGAGTGTTCTTGTTGAAAAAAGCACTTCTCTCAGTTCTGTGCTCAGCTATACACATCCTTGGCTTTGTTTTATTTTGACACAGGTCTCATTCCTCCCAAATGCTGATATTAAGTGTGCACGACCACTCCTACTCAGTTCACTTTTCTATTTAACCTTTGTTAATACCCAGTGACTTAGTAACAGTCTCCCAACCTACCCAACTTAAAACATGTATTTGTTTCATAAAGTATTTAAAATTTATTTGAGTAAATATGTGTGTGTATGTATGTGTGTTAGTGAGAATTAAACTTTGGTCTTGAACAAGCATTCTACCACTGGGCTATGCATTCAGCCTTTAAGACTGGCTTTTGAATTCAAGGCGATTCTCCTGCCTCAACCTCCCCAGTGCCAGAATCAGGCATGTGCCACCATACCCAGCTCTTAATCTCTCTCTTTTTTATTTTAAATTAAAAAGTTATTTTTTAAAATTTTCTTTCTTTCTTTTTTTTTAATGGCTGGCTCAGCCTGCCCTGGGGGTGGGGCTGGCGAAGCATGTGGTGCTGGGGATCGAACTGCGGTCCCTAGGCTTGCCTAAGCAGTTGCTTTCAACCACTGAGCCATCCTGCTGGCCCATCTCTCTCTTTTTTTAAATCCTTTCTATTTTGTCACTTTTCCTCTCTCATTCAGCACATAAATATCATAAAAATAATTTAGACTGAGCTTTAAGTATAGACCTGTATTTCAGAGTTTACAAAATTATGACTATATCTTTTAGATTCAGTGTATTTGCTCCCACTTATTAGTGTTAATGAGTAATCCTAGCTCTGACACTAAAAGCATTACAGGAGCTAGGGATATAGCTCAGTGGTGCCTACTTGACAAGCACAAGGTCCTGAGTTCAATTCCCAGCACACACACACACACACACACACACACACACACACACACACACAAGGCATTACCATGACAACTGCTCCCAAATGACACTCTTGGATGGGTCCTCAAATTTTTGAGTTGAGTTTTTCTTTGACATCGTCCCTTGCTGTTTCCTCACTACTATTATTTTCTTTTAATCTCTCTTTGTGCAAAGCTGAATGAAAACTGTCTTTAAATAGTACATGATAGTGGTTACAACCTACAATATTTAAAAACGCTGCTTCATATGTGACAAAACTTTTGAATATCACATCACCCCATGGGCAATGTATTATCAAACAAATAGGCACAAAAAGCATGAGAAGCCCTCCTAACATGCCAGAGCTCTTCATGGCTTTCACACTATAAACCAAGGTATCACAGGAACAATAATTCCCAAAGATTTCTTGGACATAACACCAATGAAGAAAAATTTCACCTCACGTGACAGCTCACACCTATAATCTCTGCACTTGGGAGGCTGAGGCAGGAGAACTGCCCCAAGTTTAGGACCAGCCTGAGGCTACATCAAAGTTTAAGGCCAACAGAACTATATAGCAAGACCCTGTTTCAAAAAAAAAAAAAGGGGGGGGTGGTCTTCCATAGGCAGAGCTCAGCATTCAGGGTTCAATCTGTGGCATGCCATGTTGACCCCGGCCCCTGGGCGCACTGAAACAGTGACTGAAACTGAGTGTGGTGGCACGCACCTGTAATCCCAGCCCTTGGAAGGCTGAAAACAGGAGAATTACTATGAGTCCATTCTACATAGTGAGACCCTATAGACCTTGTAATAAATACATTTTAAAAAAGAAAAAAATAAAGAAAAGAACAATTTCTTTTTTAAATGAATTTATTATTTGTTTGTTTGTTTATTTATTTATGTTATTACTGACCCAGCCTGCCCTGGGGGTGGCGCTGGCGCAACATTTCATGCTGGGGATCAAACTGTGCTCCCTGCAGTTGCCTAAGCTTGCCTAAGCAGGCACTTTAGACCACTGAGCTATCTCGCTGGCCCAACAATTTCTAACTAGTCAAAATTTTCCATGAAAATCCAGGCATGGTAGGGCATGCCTGTAATTCCAACACTTGGAAGCCTGAAAAGAGAGTAGAAAAATTTATAGTCTAGGGAAAACAAAATATAAGCCAATAATAATTGGCTTATATGTAGAACATATGAAGTTATTAATAAACCAACAATTTTAAAACTCTAGTAAAAAAATGACTAATAAACAAACAAGAAGATGCTCAGCTATTTTGTTTGCTGCATAGGGATCAACCCCAGGGTACCACCAAGCACAATACTGCTAAGCTATGCCCTGGTCCTTCTTACTTAATATTTTTAAGGAAGGAGCTCCACTAAATTGTCCAGACTGGCCTTAAACTTGTGATTCTCCTGCCTCAGTCTCCTGTATACCTGGTGTTAGAGGTACACATCACCAAGTCTAGTTAGTTATTCATCAGGAGATGGAAATTTAAAGTCACAACGAAATGCCACCCACCAAAATGGCTAACCTAAAAGGAATATAACACCTAATGCCACCAAGGATGTGGAGTAACTAGAGCTTTCATACTTTCTTTTTTTTTTTTTTTTTGTATTTAGCACAGGGTCTACAGAGTCTACAAGATCTCATAGATCAGACTCATAGTGATCTGCCTGTGTTCAGCCTCCCAAGAGCTAGGATAATAGGTACATGCCCAGTCTCAACCCAAGATGAACCTCCAGCCCCTGGTTTGCCTAAGCAGGAGATTTAATCCACTGAGCTATTTGGCCAGCCCCATACGTTATTTTTGAGTGTTGAAAAGTATGACTATAGCTGGGCATGGTGGCTCATGCCTGTAATCTCAGTACTTGGGAGGCTGAGGCAGGAGGATCACTATGAGTTCAAGACCAGCCTGGGCAACAAAAATGAGCTCAAGGCCAGCCTGAACTGCATAGCGAGATCCTATCCCAAAAAGACAAAAAAAAAAAAAGTGTCTACTCTAATGAAGTGTTTGGTATTTTATAAAATAAAATGAAATATACATCTACTATAAAGCTCACCATTTTGACTCAAGTATTCACCCAAGATAACTGAAAAACATATTTTGTTCCTTTCTCCTGATTTTCAGTATAGGAACAGCAAGAAATTATTTAGCATATGAGTTGGACTTGCTTTCCAATACTTAGTAACACTACAAATCTTCACTGTGAGTCACTCCCATTCACTAAAGTACAGTAACTTGAAACCCCAAGTCATACGGTAATCGGTGGTAAAATTAAT
>PVKN010009677.1:0-23469 GCA_004027915.1 Capromys pilorides
TTCTTCTTCTTCTTCTTCCTCTTGTGTTTTTTTGCAGTAAAAACATATCTAAGTTTGATGAAGTGTAATTCATCTACTTTTTTTGTCTTTGAGACAGGGTCTCACTGTGCAGTTCAGGCTGGCCTTGAGCTCAGTTTTGTAGTCCAGGCTGGTCTCGAACTCGCACCGATCCTCCTACCTCAGCCTCCCAAGTGCTGAGATTACAGGTGTGTGCCACCATGCCTGGAATACTTTTGTTTTTAGTCAAGACATATTTTCCTGATATGCCCTACTATGTGTTTGGTTGTTCTAACACCACTACAACCAGAGGTCTTACCAACTCTGTTACTGTCACTTGTTCATCTCCCAGGCAGCCTGGGTACCTGTCAACAATGGGATTTCTTGTTACCCAAGGCTCTTTTGTGTTTACTGTCACCAGCTCATCTTTATCACACAAGACTCTTTGGACTGACTTCAGGATTTAGTCAAGACCTTCACTTGGCTTGAAACTTTCTACAACTTTGGCTTCAATTGGTAACAATGATCCTGTTCATTCTTCTACCTCTGCTGGCTCCTTTCTTTTTTCTTTTTAATCTTCTTAAAAAATTTATTTATTCATTTGATATAGCATCTCGCCATGCAGCTCAGACTCATAGTGATCCTCCTGTCTCAGCCTCCCAGGAGCTGGGAGTACAATCGTGCACCACCATCCTGGTTTTGGTGACTGGCTCAGCACAGGGCCAGCATGGCATGCAGTACTGAGGATCAAATCAAGTCCTTGTACTTACCAGTCAGGCTCTTAGACTGCTGGGCTATCTCCTGAGCCTGCTGGCTCCTTTTTGACTCTTTCTGGGCTCCTGATTTTGTTCTGAGTTTTCCATACTCTTTCTGTTCTCTTCTCTACTTGAAAGTATTTGCCTGGAATTAGTGCTTCCACTCTCTCTTTGCTTTAACTCCTCAGTGATGGAACATAGTAGCAAGAGTGGATTTAGGGCTAGGAAGATATGGCTTGAAGTCTGGTTTGGATGTTTATAAGCTGCAAAGCCTTGCAAAAATTAATGTATAGTTCTCTTCCTCTGTTTATTCACCTATTTGGGAAGGGTAATGGCCTGTATCTTTCCAAGGAATATTAGCAAAGTGTCAGTGAGACACCCTGTGTCCATGATGCAGTAAGTACTTACAAGCAGTAGCCATTGTAGTCCTGCAATTGCTTCAAACTCAGCCTCTCCTAAGCAAGCTCACAATTTCAAGGTCTTTCTGTCTTCTCGCCCTCCAGACTTCTCACTATGGAGTCATGTGGTGGATTAACAAATGGTCAGCTTGAAACACCCAGCTGAACTGAACCAGTATAGTGTTGAGGATTGTTGCCAACAGCACAAAAAGAGAACTGAAGGGTGTTGTGGTTGATACACTGTGTCAACTTGAGAAGGCTAGAAGTTTAACTAAGGGACTCAGCAGGGGGCCAGGGCCCCCCCACCCCACTCTGTGCAAGAGGAGGGCAAGGAGATTGAGTGAGGGATACACTCACCCTGGGGCTGGTACTCTGTTTACAATACAAGGGAAGAAAAGAGGCTTTCCCTACCACCCCTTTTGCTCTTGTTGAATTTGCTGTCTTCTGAGGCTTTGAGCTGTTGCCACTCATCATGCCACCCTGCCTTGGAGCCAGTGGATTATGGCTGAAACCTCTAGAAACTGTGAACTAAAGAAAATGTTCCTTTCTTAATTTTGAGTGTTAGGTGTTTTGTCTCAGCAATGAGAGGAAAGACAGAGGGGAAGATGCAAAAAACACAAGAGGAAGATATGTAAAAACATATCTAAGTTTGATGAAGAAGAAGAAGAAGAAGAAGAAGAAGAAGAAGAAGAAGAAGAAGAAGAAGAAGAAGAAGAAGAAGAAGAAGAAGAAGAAGAAGAAATAGAACTCAAGATCTGTGATTTTCTATGGAGGAGCTGTTGTTCTCACCTTGAGCATTGCTTCTTGGCTTCAGCACAGATCCTTCAACCTGCTAGCACAGATCCTGCATCCAGCTGGTGCAGACTTTCTAGCTTCCATTACTGACCTTTAGGTCTTCCTAGTGCAGATCCTTGGAACAGGCTTGCATGAGACATTGTTGTGGACTGTAGGCCTCCAGCTGGACTCATGGAAGACATTATTGCGGGCCCTGGGTCTTTAGCCAGACTCATGAAAGATATTTCTATGGGATCCAAGCCCTCAGCTAGATTCTTTGGGTCTCTAGTGTGTGGGCACTCTTTTGTATTTGACCACAAGAGTGAATATTATAAAATAATCCTATTAATTGTGTGTCTTGTATTAGATCTTTTCCTTGTAAACCTTGACTACAACCGGTCGCCTCCCGCAGGCCTTGCTTACTAATGACCATGACATCTTGTATGGATGCAATATCACCAGAGTTTGTCCATGCTGGGTTCTTGCTTTCTCTCACCTTGCAGGCACAATTGTTCTTGTCCTATTAACTTTTCTTTCAAAGTATCACACTTCCTACCATTTTTTTTCACCTTGCTCTTGTCACAGCTCTATCTTCTTTGGACTCTGAACAGAAGGGCAGACCCTGCCATCACCCTGCCTGTGGCCCCCTGATCCTGGCCTCTGAATTTGGCCTTCATGGAAGCTTAGACTCAGAACCTCTGTGTAGTTTCTGTAGCTCTGGTTCTCTTTCCTGGCAAGGTGGGTGGGGTCATACTCAAGGCTGAAAAACGTGGAGAAGGAAGTGAACTCCAGAATATGGAGATAGGCCCTCTCAATTTTGCCTTGAATGTGTCAACAAACCCAGGCAAGCTCATCTTGTTCTTTGATTTCCCCATTCATGCAGTGAGGATAAAGAACAGAAGCACCTTAAGACCCTTGTCTACATTGATGTATAGACATCTGTCACTGTAGTCTCTTGTGAGTTGTTCTCTTCTTTCTCTTTCCTGCCTCAACAACCTTGTCTTCTTAGATGTGTTTCTCCTTTGCCAAATCCAACTAACACCTCATTTCCCATCTCTGACTCACTCTGCCTGGCTGTTCTGCTTACCTTATGTCCTAGGGTGTGTGCATTGATGTACAGATTTATCCTGATGTTGGCAAAGCTCCTACTTCGTTCTCTTAGTCTTTGGTGGGAGTCTCTGCCTACAGCCCCTCCTATTCCATCCCAGCCCCAAGCTAATGGCCAGTGGAATATTTCTGCAGCCTAAATTCCAGTTGCCAATCCACTTCAGTGGTGCTCCACAGCCCCTGGCAAAGTTAGCTCTGCTCTCTTCTTTATAAGCCCCCAACTCTACCCCTCTGCACATTGCTCCACTCTGCTGCTCCTAAAGGAATGAGCCCTCTGTTCTTTTGTTTGCTTTATCTTCTCTGTCTCACCTTCACTCCTCTCTCCAGTGAATTTATACTCACATACTAGACTTCAAATCAACTGAAACTCTCCTTGGAAAACTTCCTTGATCTCTTTGCTGAAAGAAAATACTGTGCTCCTGCATTTTCACAGAGCACCCTCTACTCAACAGGGAAGGATCACTGGCTTTGTTCTCTGTATTATTCAAAAGGCAAAGACAGTGTCTGACTCAATCAGGTACTTGGCACATTGGCACCCTAAGTAAACATTTATTGGCTAAGGGATGATTTCTCTCTTGCTTCCTGCTTCTGTCTCCTCCCCCTACTGGGCTGCTAGGAAGTCCCCTTCACTAATCTACCCACTGTAGATGGATCTTCCCAAAGAGTGGGTTCATTTGCTGCCAAACCCCACTACACACTCAACCACATCTAAACAAGGAGCAGGAGGAAGCAAGGATTAGGGCAAGATCCTAATCATGGAGTAGAAACACCTGCTGGCATGGGGAGCCTTGGTTAAATCCCCAGAAAGTGCCACCAAGGAGAGCAGCAGATGATGCCCACAGACAGGGTTCCCATGTGTTGGGCTAGGGAATCTGGGCATCTGTAATCTTCCAGTCCTATGAAGCTGGAGCATGTGCTCAAGATCAGTGTGTCTCAGTGCCCCTGTTTTATGTTGCAGGGTTTGAAAACATAGAGAGGCTGCCAAGATCACCCAACAAGTTAGGGCAGGACTAAGAAATAAACCCAGACCACAGCCTGCCAGGCCTGGGAACTCCCATTTTCAGAAGGCTGGGGAACTTCGCAAGTATTTTCATGATTTGTGGATCTTTTGTGATCAGGGATTTTCCTACAGCTAGATTAATAAGACCTTGAAACTAGTTTTTGTTTTTGAAATTCCAAGAGTACAATTTTAGGAGGGAGGAAGAAAAGGAGAGAGAGAGAGAGAGAGAGAGAGAGAGAGAGAGAGAGAGAGAGAGAGAGAGAGAGAGAGAGAGAGAGAGAGATTGAGGCAGCTACAGTGCCAGGGCCCTTTCTCCTTCCTGCCTCCTCCTTGCAGGGTCCATGGTATGATAAGGCTTCAGAGTCTTTATTGGGGATGGAGTGCTTCAGCTTTCCAGGCAATGCTTGGGGTGCACCAATTATGTGAATATGAAGTGGGACTTGGAGAAGAATGGTGGAGTCAATCAAGTTTGCTGGAGCACCAGAAATAGCTCAGAAGTGCAGAGACCTCAGGAGCTCTGCTCCTGGCCAGAAGGGATTTGGTAATGTTTGACTGGGCTGTTGGCAAGGTTTTTACTTCAAAGCGTGAACCAGCTGATCCTTAAGACCCTTTTAGCTTCAAATTCCAGACTGCCTGAGCCCACTGAGCCTAAAGACAAAGGATTCCAGCCCTTCTTGGATGCTTGGGCTTTGGGATCATGTGTACTATCATGGATGGAGACAGAGGGGCTACCTGTCCAAGGAGATTAACCCCACCCCCTGATTCTTCATCAAGGAGGTTGCTAACTACCACTCTAGGCCACTGGAGCTGGAAGACACCAGACACATCTTTTTTTTAACTTCCTCTTTGCAGCAAGGGAGACAAAATGTAGAAAGTTATTCTCATGGCTGGAGTCAGAGTGGAGCTGAGATTTACAGGCTCCTAGCCAAAGAACCAAGGCATCATGCTGCCTGCTGTAGTAGGGTGGCAAGTTGGAAGGACTGAGTTTTCTTAGTGGGAACAGTCAAAATCCTCAAAAACATCCCCGGAATTGCTCCCTTCTCTTGCCTCATTGTAAATTAGGCTCCTACTGAGGGCTGCTTGAACAGTGCCCCCTCCTGGCCCTGGAGTACGCAGAGACACAGAGGCCTACACCTTTCCCCTTTGTTTGCAGGGATCCCTGTTCTTGACTTCCAGCATCTTTGTCTCAAAGCCTTGCCAGTTCCCTAGGCACCATCTTACAGGATGTTGCTTCATGACTGGGATTTTTTCTTTTAAGTGGAGGATACTGGACAGTGACTGATGAAGACAACATATATGAAGTTGGGAAGAAGGAAGGGATGTTCAAAAAAGATGAAGCTCAGACATTCATGTAAATAACAGACTGTCAAATGGTAGAGCTGACTTTCATGGATATTCTAACATTATCTTAATTATTGATTTATTTAAGTACTGGGCATTGACCCCAGGGACTTCACACTGAGCCATATCTTCAACCCCTCACCTCCTTTAAAATTCCGAGATAGTTTCCCTATCTGGGCTCAAACTAGCAATGCTCCAGTCTCATCCTCCCTGGAATTACAGGTGTGTGCCTGGTTCCGAGGTTATTTTTTCATCATTGTTTTACTTAATCATGTATACATTTCTTCATTCACTCATGTAATAAATCAACCAAGAGTTCACTCATGGTGCCACATCTAATAGTGGTAATGGTAGAAGTATAGATGGTATTAGTGATGGTGGCAAGGTGGCGCTGGTATTGGTAGTCAGGGTACTTGGTGTTGGGTGGTACTAATGTGTGCTCCTGATTGTAATAGTGCTGATGTATACAGTGGTAACAGCAGGTAGTTGTTTGGGATATTGATTGATGGCTAGTGGTATGTGTGTTTTTGCTGTTGGGTGTTATTGATGGGTGGTGGTGATTATATTTCTGTTGATAGAAATAATGTGATAGTGCTGATGAGGATAATGGTGGTGGTGTATATCTTTGCTGGTAGGAACTTATGAAGCTCTTTTTGGACCCTAAGGATAGGTAGCCTTAAAAAACAGAAATCTCTATAAAATTAATAGCTTTATATTTTTAATACTTTATAATTAAATAGAGCTCAGCAACATAGAACAGTACAAAATGAAAAAATTTGAACTAATAAAAATATTACTTCTCAGATATAAATATGGGAGGAAGTAATTTCTACAGTCAGAAATAGGGGCTGGGGAGGTTCTTGACTCAGAAAGAGTGACAAGATTCCCATAAGGTATCCCAGGGTAGGGACTGTTTCCTGTCCTGGGAGGTAGGGAGTGACATGTAGTCAATGGAAGGGGACCTGGGCAGCAGTGAGGCAGGGGAGCAGAATGACTGTTCCCTGCTGGCCCTTTGTCCTGTGAGCAACATGGGGGAGGTCAGCTCTGTGTCCATCTGGGAACTGCAACCAGATGTTTGGACACAGGTTATAGCAAAGTTAGAGCCACAGGGGAGGAGACAGGATCAAGATTCTCTTTGTCTTTCCCTCTAGTACCAACCCTCCCTGGGAAGTCTCCCTTAAATATCTGGCATGGCCACTTATTTCTGGATTTGTGTGATGCCAAAGAAGGATCTTCGACAATGACCTTAGCAAAAAAGACCTCTTCGGGTCCTCTGGACAGTAAAGGGTGTCTGGAAGGTTTCTGTATAAGTTAGTTAGATTGTTACAGGCCTCTTAAAGATGATCAAGCCTAGGTAATTTATCATCATCATCATCATCATCATCATCATCATCATCATTATTTAAGGAGCATACAAAATAGTAAAAAAACAAAACAAAAACATTAGAAATGATACAGAATTTCACCAAACAACAATGGTTGTCATATAGCATAATGCTGTCTTCAAATTAGTTGTTCAGATTAAACCTAGGTAATTTTTTCTTTCTTTCTTCTTTTCTTTCTTTCTTTCTTTCTTTCTTTCTTTCTTTCTTTCTTTCTTTCTTTGTCATTCCTTCATTTTTTAGTTCTTAAACTGAAATTCTTTTATAGAGTGACCTTTGCAGCACGTGCCCATTGTGGACACTAACAGAAGGACATGGGTTTGGCTGCAGCAGAAGTCCTGGGTCTCCTCATCCTGTTCCTGCATGAAGTGCTAAGCCCTTCTTGCAGGGCCCCTGGGAGTTGAGGGGAGGATGTATATAAAGCCTTTGAGATTCCATAAAGTAGCTTGGAGTTGACTCTGGCTCTGTTTGGGATGTGCAGACAAGTGGCAAAGACTAGGAGATGGCCTTAGAGGTTGCCTTGATAGAGGCTGTCATTCTAAAAGTTGACCTCCAGATACTTCCTCCCTCTGGCAGTTAACATTAATTCAGTAGATGTTTTCTATCTACCAAAGACCCATGGCCACCCAAGCACCACCTGGATTTATAGCACATTTCAATTCCATAGTACCAGGATTATCTTTTTCCTGAAAAATTTAAATGTTCAATTGCCCAATGATAATTGTACACATTCATGTGATATAATATGCTAACGTGACACATGTATACAGAGGTAATGATCAAATCAAGGTAACTAGCATTTCTCCTTAAGCATTTATTATTCTTTGCATTAATCTTTGAACTCCTTTCTTCTAACTCTTTATAAAATATTTGATTGTTGGAATCTATTGTCACTCTACTGTGCTGTAGACTACTAGAACTTAAACCTCCTATCTCACTGTATTTTGGCATCTGTTCTCCAACCTCTCTCTACCCTCTAACCTTGCCCTTTTCCAGTCTCTAGTGACTATTTAGTATTTATTTCTATAATAAGATAAACTATTTTAGCTTCTACATATGAGTGAGAATATGTAGGATCTGTCCTGTGCTGGTCCAGGGTCACCTTCTATAACATCAGTAATAGCAAGTATTTATGATGTGCCTGTCTCCTGCCAGGCACTAGTCTAAGGTCTCCAAGCATATTTTTTTTTATTGAATGCTTCCAACAACTCTAAGTCAGTGCTTACTACTCAACTATATGATTTATACATACTGTAACTGCGCCTCTCAGAGGAGCTATGTTTTCCCAAGGGCCTGAAAGTCTCCAGGTAGCTTATTTGGCACAGGCATGATTATGTCAGAATCCATACATACCTTGGGGCTTCCCATACTTAGAACTTCATGGGTCACAGCTCAGTCTTCCATAGCAGCCCTCTGATCCTGCTTTTCCACTTTGCAGAGATTTTAAGGCCTAGCATAATTTTCTCTCCATCTCTTAGCCCCCTTCTTCATTTCTTTATCAGCCTCAACCCTTGGACTTATGCTAGCAGCCTTGCCAGGTTCCTGAAGCCCAGGTCTTGCTACCCTGTTTCTATCTGGAATAGGATACACTGCTCATTTGAAAACTGGCTGCCTTGAGACCTTTTGGAAGCTCTGCAGAACTGTTTCATAGAAAATGACTCTTTTGTTTAGAGAAGCTCTTTTGAGAAAGTGAGGCACAGAGGTAGGAGGTGGGGAAGCTCTGGACAAGACAGCAAGAGAGCAGAAAGCAGGCAGGAGAGGTCACTGTCAGGTCTGGGACCTCAGGGTCTTGCTGAGGGAGTGCAATCTCTGCAGCTTAGCATGTTCTGCAAGGTATGGTCCATCCCCCATCACCAGTGAGAGCCTGAGCAGAGCTGATCACAAAGGATAATTTCTAGCTTCCCATAGGAGTAGGAAAATAGTTAAACACTCACCTTAACATCTTCCTACACCTGCAAAATGCAATCTAGAGACCTCACCATGGGCTCCGAGGCTCCATGCACTCTCTACCTTCCTTCTTCCACTCTTTATTTCCCATTAGTATCATAGTGCTCTGTCTAGAGAAGCTCCTGGTTCTGTTCAGATAGCAGGCATAATCTGGCCTGTCTTTCCACTTGCTCTGTGCCTGCTGTAGCACTCACCCACCCCATGGGCATTCAAAGGCCTTGCTCCTCTACATCCTTCAGTCTTTGCTTGAAGGTCACCTCCACGGAAAGGCCCTCCCTACCCGCCTTGCTGAAATTGTACTCTATCTCTGCACTCTGCTTAAATTTTCCTCATAGCACTGATCATAACCTAATGTCAAAGTATAATTTCTTTTTTTTAATTAATTAATTTATTTGTTTGCTTGTTGTGTTTGTTTGTTTGTTTATTTATTTATTTATTTTGTGGCTGGCCCAACCTGCCCTGGTGGTGGGGCTGGCGCAGCATGTGGTGCTGGGGATCGAACCGCAGTCCCTGCAGTTGCCTGAGCTTTCCTAAGCAGGCGCTTCAGACCTCTGAACCATCTCATTGGCCTCAAGGTATAATTTCTGAAGAATCAGAAACATGACTCTCACACAAGCATCTAGCTGGATATGTCAGTGATTTATTCAATTTGTTAGTGAGAGGATCAGCAAGATGACAGAACTGGTTCAGAACGGGGAAGAGAAGCTGATGCCTGTAGAAGACAGTGCTGGAGAAGACTGTAAGGTTACATGCTAAATTGGCTAATGTCCTCTAAAACAAGAAAACAGCAGCCTTTGGGGTTATCTTTTCTTCCAGACAGAAATAGTTTGCACCTCCACTGGACAAAAATCACTTGCAGCTTATCAATCTTCTTTAACAGTTCACTTCTTAGAGACTGAGCCCTAATCAATGGTAAACAGTAAGTCAACAAAGTTACTGTCCTGGATGCTGTCCAAAGGACTTTCCCTAAGGAGGAAGGCGTCCTATGTCTATACCATCCAGTGTGGCAGCCTCTGCTCCAGATGGCGCTTCCATTTTTTTTTCCCTTGCTCTCTACTTCTTTCTCTTTCTTTATCTCTTCTTCCACCTTTCTTCAGTTCTTTCCTCCCTTCCATCCTTCTGTCTTCCTTCTCTCCTTCCCTCCCTCTGTCTCCCTCCCTCCCTCCCTCCTGCCTTCCTTCCTTCTTTCCTTCCTTCCTCCTTGTATTGCTGGGGACCAAATCCAGGACCTCTTCTGTGTTAGGCAAGTACTCTACCACTGAGCCATACCCTTACCCTTGTAGTTTGGCTCTTAAAATGTGACTGGTGAGACTAACAAACAGAATTTAACTTAAAATTGTGGAAATTAAAAAATAAAATAAAATCATGGAAATTAATAGATTATATATATTTATATAACGTATAATTTAATATCAATGTGAAGTACAAATAATGTAATATATAAATTATAGTATATGTAAATATAAAGTTTACTATGTTAACTATATTTAATTTAATTAATATAACATTAATAAATTAAATTTAAATGGCTAGCAACTATCATCTTTGATGGCCTAGCCCTAAGATGTCAGATGACAATTAGGCAGCTTGTTAGACAATGCTGTACTTAAAAGAGATTTATTTTCATGTTCTAAGTGTTTGTCCTTCATTCTGGCATCTTTTGATAAGCTTATTTGTTTATTATCTATGTCCCTTCTAGAAAGCAAGTGTTATATAGCAGGACTTGGCTTTGTGTCCATGGTCTCCCAGCCCTTCAAAGTGACTCACAGCAGGTGCACAATCAATAATTGTCAAATGAATAAGTAAACATAAAATGACCGGAGTCCCCTCAGAAACCAAAGTAGCCAGGGACTGCCTTGGTAAGTGTGGCTCCTGAGCATCAGCAGGCGTGATGGCCCCTGTTCAGTGGCAAGTGGTTTCCTATTGGTAAAGTGCTCCCCTACTGCTAACCACAGCCCTTCCCCCAGGGCTGGCTGTGGTTAATGGGTCTTTGGGAAAAGAAGGTCTTTGGGGCAGGGATGGGGGAGGGAACTTCTGGGGAGGTTGTAATGATGTGCTGAGGTGAGGGGAACTGAGATGTATACAGACAGACAGCTGAGACAGAGCAAAGACTCCCTAGAGGAAGGGCCATGCTTCCTGGGGATCCCCAGCTGCTAGGGAGAGCTTCAGACCCCAACAGTTAAGAGCAGATGGACCCTGGTCAGTTGCTTCAGTGGTGCATAATCAGGGTGGGCTAAGTGCTCCTGAAACCTGCTTTAACAGGGTAGGTCCAAGAGACTGCGCTGGCCTTAGGGAACATGGTCTAGGGCAGT
This sequence comes from Capromys pilorides, assembly GCA_004027915.1. Lineage (NCBI taxonomy): Eukaryota > Metazoa > Chordata > Mammalia > Rodentia > Capromyidae > Capromys > Capromys pilorides. The sequence continues at coordinate 11,014 of PVKN010009677.1, forward strand.
AATGGAAACCTTTTAGAGACAAGTGCCCAGACTGCAACCCTAAACTCTGATTTATCACGAAGAGCCAGTGCTGCAATTAAACTGGAATACCGAGGTTTTAGTTTTTATAAAAAAATAACTCAGACATTAACATCTTTTGTCTTAAAACAGATAATGTGTGTGCCATAGGTGTCCTACCACTGGTCCAGGGATGGGGCCCATGCCTCAACCATCTGGTAGGGTTGATGTCACCAGCAACCACTTTTCCCTGCCCCTGGACTACATGGGGCCTGCATTTCATATGGGAGTGTTTGCTTGGGGGATTTCCCAGGACCCAGTGCTGAGTGCAGAGAAGCCAGGAAGCCCGAGGCCAAATCCCCTTCTCCAGGGCCCCTTGTTCATTCCTCTCTCCTTAGCCAGCCTCAAGTTCTGACATTTACAACACATGTGCCTGCCAGGCAGGGCCAGGTCTTTCTTGAGGTGGGGAGGGGCTTATTTCTGCCCAAATTCCTTTTGCTCTCTATTTCTGGGCCACATGAAAGACATGACCTGTCCAAGGCTGGGAATGGTGGCACTGGGGAATGGCACAGAACTTGTGTGGAAGGCTTCTTGGATGCCATGTGTGACTTAAGATTGTAATTTGAGTTGAAAAGGCTGATCAGTTCTGTGTTTTTCCCAGGATGGCCATCAAATTTCCTAGTGAATGAGATTATAAGACTACCATTCCTGGGAGGTAGGGAATTAGGGTGTGGCAAAGTGACTGTCCATCACAGAGATCCAAGACACATGTGCCCAAGTCCTGCACCTGGGAACAATCAGAGAACCCAGGCTTCAGTTTTTCTAGCAAGAAATCAAGCAGGTTTTTGGTAGGTGGACCAAATCAAATGTCAGAATGGGGATATAAGAGAAGCTGCTATTAACCTTGTCACTGCAGTGCTCTCTCTTTCTCCGTTGCCTGCTTTGCACTCTGCAGAGGATATTGCTTTTCCTACCTTTAGTAAATGTAAAACTTTGCTACCTTTTGCATATGTCTGGAGCAATTCTTTGTTTAGGACAAAACAAACCTGGAAAAAGTCTCTAGAAGGGTCCACAACATCCTGGAATCCTGGTAACAGTGGCTCTCAAAAGGCTTCTCATCAGAGATGAGGGGTCCTCAGCAGTCTGGACCTTGAGCCAGCATCTCCTGACTCCTGAGCTTGGATTCCTCTCCACCTCCCCACTACCAAATCCTCCCTCGTATGTGTCTGCTCTTTGGGCTTGTCCACTGGGCCCTCTCTGTCCTGTTCCCTACCATCAAAAGGCGCTCGGATAAAGCAGGAGGAAACGCTTTGGGAGATGAAGAGGCTGCAGAGATCTCCACTCTGAGAGAGAGAGAGCCAGAGGCTCTGTCCATGAGATCCTCTTCTCTGAAGGTAGCCACAGATCAGGCCACTGTCTGAGATGAGAGGCTTGAGAAGGGTGGCCAGCACTGGCCTTGCTGTGCTTAAGGCTGTCCTTGGGGCCCCAGGGTGCTAAATGGCTGTACTTTCTGGGATGTGTATGCTACACATTCTCATCCACTCCCAAGAATTCCCTGATCCTGCTCCCTTTCCACCTACTAGGGAAGTTCTCCAATATCAGAACACCAAGAGTCCTTAGAAACTGCCCAGCTGGTGAAAGAGACACCAGAGAGGATTTTGTGCTTGCACTTCACCACTCTAATAGGCAGAGCTGAGCTGGACTGCATGCAGCTCAAGGTCTTGAGCCTGCCAGGGTTTGTTATCTTATCTGCTTTATCTTGTCTTAGCTCATTAAGGATGAGGGGCTGGACAGACAGTACCCAGATTGGATCTTCAAATCGACCTTGGAACAGCTCTTGGATTGTATAGGGTGTCACCTGAGAGGAGTCCTTCTCTATTGCCACCTGTCAGCCAAGACCAAGTGTGTACCCCACGCCCAGCTGTCATCCTAACCAGCCCTCTTGGCTGGCTGGATTGAGTGCAGAGTCCCAGGCCACAGTCCAGGGCAGGAAAGAAGTGGGTAGTAGGGAGCACAGTGCTCTTTGGGGAGGAAACTTCACTGAACTTGTGCTTCCAGCACCAGGGAGGATGGTCAGGAGAGATCATTTGGGTTCACAGAGTTTTCTAGAAAGAAAGGCTGACACAGAATAGGAGACAATATTTTCAAATTATATATCTGAAAGGAAAGAAAGGCTGAGAAAAGAAAGCATTTGAGATCAGAACCAGGAAGAAGGAGCAGAGGCAATGGCTGAGGCCTCTTGCTGGTACAGTTAGAGTAGAGGATGTTTTTGGACTACCTAAGGGAAGTCTTCCTAAAACCTAAAGCTTGACTGCAAGTTTTCTAAGAGCAGAGCCAAAACTCAGAAGGTTCTTGATTCTCTTACTCTCTCATGGTTAGAGATGCTTCTGTTTTGTCACAGAAACCCAACTTAAGCCTAGGCCAAGGAGCAGGGAGGTATTGGACAGACACAAGACTTTCTGTGTCCCTAATGTAAGGGACAGCCTTAATCATGTCACAGATTCATGCTGCTGTTGAGGAGTGCATCCAGGACTCCCTCCTCCTCCTTCACAAACTCTGTTCTCGAATGCCCTCCTCTACCTTGAGCACACAGTGCAGACCCCTCTCCTGTGTCTCACTCCTCAGTCTTGCCCTTATAGATAGGCAGTTCTGCTTTCCCCAACTCAGTGGGGAAATCCTTAAAAAAGGACTCAAATGATCTGGGCAGGATCAGGTGCTGTCTGTGGCCTATACCATAGGGCACTGAGAACTGTCTACAGAGAGCAGAACAGAAAACCCAATGGAGTTGCTCTGGCTGATTGACTTAGAAACCAGTAAGCATTATTAGTGTCTCCTGCACACCACAACTATCAGGGATATGCTGTGAGTAGCCTCACACTCAAGTTGATTTTAGTTTTAACCAGCAAGCAAAACAGAAGGCAGGAAGCTCTGTAGGCCTAAAAGGGAGACAGAGAGTGTGCTCTGTGATGGGAGAGGCTCTGGAATCCAGGAGAAGGAACGGAACATGAACAAGGTGAAAGGGCACTGCAAGCTTAGTGCAGAGGGAGGATGGTGATAGGAGCTTCAGATCTGACCAGGAGGCAAGGGGAAACCACAGAAAGAAGGGAAATGGCACACTTGGGCTTATTTGGTTCTGTTCTGCAGAGCCTGGTACAGGCTGTCTGGTCTAGAGCTCCATTCCCATTCCAAAAGAACCCTTCATTCCTGCCTTTGCCCAAGCCCCAGCAAGCACAATTCTACTTTATCTCTTTGAATATGATTACTCTTTATACAAGTAGAATCACATAGTGCTTCACTTTTTGTGACTGGTTTATTTTATTTAGTATAATGTCCTTAAGATTAACTCATGCTGTAGCATGTCAGGACTTCCTTTGTCATTAAATCTGTACAACAACCAATTGTGTATATATATCATGTTTTTCTTAACTACTCATCCACCAGTGGACAGTGAATTGTTTTTGCCTTTTTGCAATTGCGAATAGTGCCACTATGAATATGGTATACAAGTATAGATTTAAGATTCTGCTTTCAACTCTCTTGGGTCTACCTAGAAGTGGAATTACCACGTCATGTGGTAATCTTATGTTTAATTTTTGAGGAACTACTATACTATTTTCTTCAGCAGCTGCACAACTTTTTGTTATCTCAAATAATACAGAATTCCTGTTTCTCCAGATCCTCAATAACGCATGAGAGTTGTCGATTTCTGTGTCTTTGATAGTAGCGACCCCAATGGATTTGGGATTTTGTGCGTGTACTTTTAAAAGGGTAAACAATGTCTCACCTCTCAGGGCTATTTTGCACTTCCATCCTCCAAGCCTGAAGACTGCTAGAGCCTATGCAGGAGAGAATCCTGAGCCTGACATAGCATACAGCAGATGTGCAGCCACCAACTCCCTTCCTCCTCTCCTTCCTTTCATCTTGCCCCAACAGCCATGAGGGTAGGACAGGCCACACACACCCACTGTCACTTGCAGTAAAATGAAAACCCTTTCTTTCAAAGACAGAGCCTTGCAGATAGAAGTAAATAGCCTAAGAGAAGCAGAAGGCTACAGTTGTATGAAGCCCTGGGGTAGGAGTGGAGAAGTTTGTTTGAATGAGCTGTTGTTGAGAAATATATTAGTCAGCTTCCTATGACTATAACAGGCATCTGTGGTAATCAGCTCTTATGGTTTGGATCTAGACACCCTAGCCAAGCCTCATGAACTTGTACATGGGGTTTTGGGGAGGTGACTGGATCATGGAGGTATGACTGAGAGATCAGTCCACTGGTGAGTTTATGGCTAACTTGTTGTGCAGAAGTGAGGTTAGATGGGAAGAGTTAGGTCACCAAGAAATTGGATCTCTCTTTATTTTTGGAAAGGGTGGGCCTGAAAGAGTTGTATCCCTTTCCTGCCCCTCCCTTCACACTTGATCTTTTTCCTGCCATGAGCTGTGTGCCTCTGCCAGGCCCTTCTGCATGCTGCTCTGCCTTGGAGCCAGCTGACTATGGACTGAAACCTCTACAAACTGAGCTAAAATAAACCTCTCCTCCCTTATGTTGTGGGTGTTGGGTAATGTGTCTCAGTGATAAGAAAAGTGACAATGACATCAACTCACAAAGATTTCTGCTTGGCACGTACAAGGTCCTGAGTTTGATTTCTGGTATACACACACACACACACACACACACACACACACACACACACATACACACACGCCTAACAAGGATGAAGATTTATTTTGGCTCATAGCTTTGGAGGTTTCAGTCCAGGATTGGTTGACTCTGCTGCTTTGTGCTTGTGTCAAGGCAGAACACCATGGCAGGGGCACAAGGTGAAATAAAAAATTCGTTACTTGATGGTGAGGGAGTAAAGAGAGAGAGAGATAGGATAGGTCTGGGGTCCCAGCATACCCCTGCAGGGCATGCCCGTGTGGCCTAAGACAGTGACGGCACACTTTTCAGAGCTTACAGTGATGCAAACAGCCCGCCGTAGTAAGCATGCCATAGATTTGACACTATTCGAACTAAGACCTCCTACAAGGCCCCTACTCTTAAAGATTGCACCACCTCTGAGTCGAGTCAAGCTGGTTACAAAGCCTTTACTCAAGGACCTTTCAGGAGCCATTCCACATATAGACAATAAGAATAAGAGTTTCCCTTCCTATTGATTCCACAAGCAGGTTGGAGGGATTGCAGTGGGCTCAGGACTTACCCGTATGCCCCCTCCCCCACCAGCCAAATTGTGCTTTCCTCAGTGACTGGGGAGCCACTGCCTTCTGGTTCCTTCTCTAGCCCTATGTACCACTCACTCTTTCCTGAAAATGTTGGTGGTTTCTTGATATCTGGCTCCTTTTATTTCTCTCTTTTTCTCAGGCTGCTCCTTTGTGTCTTCTCTGGTTTTTCTTCCAGCTCCTGAAGTGTTTTTAATGGGCAGAACTTGGCAGGTTTCTGCACCTGATGTCCTTGTCATGCAGACCTGCTAGCATGAGCACAGAAAAGGGCTGTAAGCTCGGTAGTTGAAGGGGTGACCAGCCCTGCCGTCAGCCATGATTGCTAGTGCCCCTAGAGATGAACCACTCTGCCTTCTAACCTTGCTAGCTTTAGATAAAGCAGCAGCTGCTCTTTTCTGGCTAAGCTGAATTAATTCAAGCTCCCAAAGGCACCTAGGTATGAAGGAGACAGTAGTCAATGGAATTAGGCAAAGATGTCAGCAGTTCTTCCTGCATCTGGTTTTATGATGGAGGTAGACATGGATCCATCTGACTCCTGCGCAAAAAAAGAAGAGAGGCAGAGGTGGGAAGAGGTGTTACTGTCACTATAAAGGCTGTGCAGGAGAGAGTCACCTGTTCGTTGCTAGGGAGCTCAGAGGAGGAGGACATCAATCCATCTTTAAGGTGAGACTTCAGTAGACTTGACAGCCTCACTGGGGAGCTAAGCCTGTGTGAACCCCACATGGAAACAAGCCAAAGGCAGTATGTTCTTAGATGTTCTAGCGATGCAGACAAAGTCTTTGGATATGGGAGGAAGAAGGAATTTTGTTTCCTATTTGGATGGAAGGTGGTGCCAAGACTGCCTTGAGGGAGCAGAATTTTAGCCATGCCTTGACAGTATGTATGGAAGCAGGGAGGAAAAAGAAATGAAAGGGCTAAAGAAGACAGTGAAGAGTTCAGGCCAGGAACCTGGGTGGGTGACTGAGGAACAATGGAATTCTGAGGAGTGCAGTGATTGACAAGTTGTTTCTCAGGGCAATGCTGGGACTGCCGTTAACTAAAAGTGTTCCATTTGGGGAAAGGGAAATCCAATCTGTGGACTCATGAGCAATGATTTGTAGGCTAGTGAGACAGGAGGAAGTCTAACCTTTCCACAAAGCAATTGCCTGAGGCATCATGCACTGTTCCTGTTAGATGATTCTCAATCTTTCTAGAGATGCCATTTTAACTTAGTTTCCTGGAGCTCATACAACTGAATATTTAATATTTTAAAAAGTGAATTGGAAAATCTCAAACAAGGTAGAGGAAGTTATTATTTCAATCTTCCTGTTGGTTTCAGGTTAGCCTGTGTGTCTAGTGATCAGAGAGGCTGGAAAAATACAGGTAGAGGAGCTGGGTTGGCCAGAGGAGGGAAAGGTGAAGCATTACTTTGTGGATATATTGAGGCTGAGATTCACAGTGGCTCATAAGTGAAGATGTCAAGCAGACTTGTGTTTAATGAACTTGATACTTCAGTTCAAGTGTCTCTTGCCACTAGAATACTGTCTATCACACACCCTAGAAGTTAAGGCTTTTGTTAGTATTCTAGTGGTAAGAGACATAATCCCAACATTAACTGGCTTGAACAAAAAGACAATTTTTGGACTTGTGTAAGTAGAAAGTCCAGGGTTTTATTAGGCATGACTGGATCTAGACTTTCAAGGATGTTCAATGATGTCAGACAAAACTTGTCTTTCCACATCTTTGTTCTGCTGCTCTCTGGCTTCATTGAGCGTGTAGGCTCTCTCCACCAGACAAACTGAAATGGGTTAACTTGTCCAGCAGCAAAATCTGAGGATGATTCTGATTGGCCTGATGCGGGTATGATAAATTATCCCAGCCCCGAGACCAGAGGAGGACAGCCATTGTGAATGTAAGTTTCACTGTGACCATGTGGAATGGGACAGGAACAATTGCCTAGAGAAGTGGGATATCATTCTTCGTAATGCATCTGGATCAGGAAAATGTCCAACACCTATGTACTTTGATGCACCGTTTCATATGTTCATTTTATGCACAGATGGAATTATTTTTGTATCTTAAATGCTTAGCAATGGAAATTATTGTAGTTAATGACTATGTTTAGAAGGTCTCCAACTTACTCATGTAATGAGTTTTCCATTTTCTCATGGCATAAAAATTATATAGTGGAAGCCATATATTTTTTTTAATTTTTTATTTATTTGCTTGTTTGTTTCTTTCTTTATTTATTTTATGGCTGGCTCAGCCTGCCCTGGTGGTGGGGCTGGTGCAGCATGTGGTGCCGGGGATCGAACCACAGTCCCTACAGTTGCCTGAGCTTTCCTAAGCAGGCGCTTTAGACCACTGAACCATCTTGCTGGCCCCATGGAAGCCATATTTGAAAGCTGATTTTTGCTAGTGGTACATGGTACCATACCCTTGGGATGCTGGGCAGCAGTGGTGAAGTGCAGCTCCCTGCCCACCATGAGATCAGAAACTAAACAACAGATGCTCCCCAGTGCACTATGTTGCTAAGCTATGGTGGCTGGCAGGTAAAGTGTGTTGAATACACTTTTGACGTGGATATTTTCAATTTACAATGACTTTATTAGGACATAATCCCTACCATTAAGCTGTGGAGCATCTGTATACTGTACATTTAAAAGTGTGACAGATAATGTCAAATTGCTCTTTGAAGAAGTCATATAAATATTACTATTGTAAAACTTGGATAAGAGATACATAGCTATTCATATATAACTTCTTGTGTTTTATTGTGTGCTTGAGGAGTTTGTTCACATGCTCAGGATGTCACAGCATTTACACTCTCACAGAATGGTAAATGAGCATGCCCTCATTTTGCCAACAGGATATTAACAAACATGTTCATGTTTGCCCATTTGAAGGGTGAAAAATGGCATATCCTTACTACGTTAATTGCATTTATTTAATCATGAGGCTATCTGATCTTTTTTTCTAGTGGACTGCTTTTTCCTCTTCTAAGGAGGTATACTTCTTTAATGCCTACAGAATATGCCACTTTATGCTTATGCTTTCATTGACTTGTTGGTTCCTTATATAGTTTCTGGGCAACTGCGAGTATTTTTCTATATGAAGCCTTTTCTCCCTTCTCCTTTTAGACTTTTTTTAATGTACCATTCCAGAAGATGAATTGCTGGGTCAACAGTGTGAACATTTTTATTGCTCAATACATACTGTCAAATGGCTTGCTTGAGGATGCTACAATCTATAGTGCCCCCAATCTTTATTGTACGCTTATCGGTAATGGCTATTCTTATTAAAAATTGATTTTGGGGATTAATTTTATAGATAAAGAATGGGATTTTAGTTTCATTTATTTTTATTATCAATGATCTCAAATATTTAGTATATATTTGTTTGTTAACTGTGCTTTTCTTTTCAGCTCTGCCTGTTTGTCTTCCCTGCTCCTTTGATTGATAACACACCCTTCTACAAAGGAAATAAGATACCGTCTTATCTGGGAAACTTCTATCTCTTCAGGCCCTCTGACCTCCTGGGAAATTGTTGACTGATACCAGATTATCAATATTAACCTCTTGCATGAGTGCACTGCGAAGGGAGCTGTTGGAAAGATACCAGTGACTGGAGTGAAGATGAGGTGCAGAGTAAAGGGGACTCGAGGCAGTGTGAGTAGCTGCAGACATGAGAGCAGTGGGAGGGAGGTGGGAGGATGCTGTGGGTCAGTGGAGAAATCCCTGGGCCATGGAGAGAAAGTGCTGGCTCAGTCCCTGTCCCTGAGCTCCTCCGTGGATCCTCAATGACCTACAGCTGTGTCTCAGGACACCCACTGTGGGTCACTGTGTCTGCTGGGGAGGCCTGCTTCTGAGGCCAAAGAGGCAGATAAGAAAGAGGCTGGGATGAGGGAAGCTTTTGTCTAGTACTTAATGAACACCATCTCCTTCTTTATTCAGATAGCCATTCAGTTTCACTGTTAAACAATCTCTGTTAATAAATTTGACTCTATACTTATTTTTAATTAATTAACTAATTAACAGTATTAGGGATGGAGCCCAGGTCCTTGAGCATGATAGGCAAGTGTTCTGAGTTATTGTCCAGTACAACATCTATATTTATTATTGTTTTAATTTGTACTTTTTGTTACTATTTTAATAGAGGTCTCCTTTATGATTTTTATATATAGGTATCATATATACATATATATTTATGTAGTATATACCCATATCACTTTATCATTGTTTTCTATGCCTGTGGAAGTATGTATGTGTCTGCGTGTATTTTTTTTTCTTTTTTGTTTGTTTGTTTTCAGAACTGAAGATTGAACTCAGGTCCTTGCACTTGCCAGGCAAGCACTTATTCTACTGAGCTGTTTCCCCAGCCCTATGTGTATTGATTTCTTTTGTGGATAATTGATTGTGTTCAATTTTTTCTTTTGGTTGTTAGCTTTTATTGAGTTTAAATAAACTTTATATGTTAGTTATAAGACTGTGTCACATTTTTCATGAATATGACTTCTAGTTTTCTATTACCTTTGATTTTTTTTTCAGTTTTCTATTGAAAATATAGAGAGCTTGGGCTGGGGAGATAGCTTAGCATCTTAAGTACCTACCTGACAAGCAGAAGGTCCTGAGTTCAATCCCCAATACCAAAAAAAAAAAAAAGAAAGAAAGAAAGAAAACGAAAAGAAAATATGGGGAGCTTCAGAGTAAGTCTGATGAGTTATGACAAGTGCACATATACCTGTGTAACCCATATTTCTATCAAAACATACAGTCTGTTTCTGTATACTTACAGTTTCTGTGTTCCCACTCAGTCAACCCTTGTCCTTCCCTTCATGTAAGTGGAGTTCTAAGTATGAACTTTTCTGTATCTGGCTTCTTTTACTTGATAGGATGCTTGAGAGTTCCCCATGTTGGTACTGCTGACACACTGCTGCTTTTCATTGCTTAGTGATATTTGAATAAAGCATCTATTTATCCATTGTCCCTCAACTGACATATGGGATGCTTCTAGGATCTAGCTGTTATGAATAATGCTCCAATGAATGCTTTTATGTAAAACTTTTTGTGGACATATGCTTTTCCTTTTCTTGGATAAATCTCTAAGAATGAGATGGCTAGATTAGATAGCAAGGATACGTTTAACATTTTTAGAAATCACCCATACTCTTTTTCAGCAAGATTGTACTTCTCTATACTCCTAGAAAGCATGTGAGGTTCCAGTTTCCCCACAGTCTTGAGAGCATGTGGTGGGGATGCTTTTAAATTTTAGTCACTTTAATGAGCTGTGGTAGAACCTCACCGTTAAAATCATTCTTATGTCTCTCATGACCTAGGACAGTGAACAATTTTTGTGTCTAGTTGTGGTGCATGGATGCAGAGCCTGAGTTTTGTGTCTCAAATTGATTAATCTTCTGTTATGAGACTTATTTATTCTATACTGAGAAATTCTTTTTATACAAAAAAGCTAGTAACTTTTTATTTATACTTTCTTCAAGTACTTTATTGGTTAACACAAATATTATACTAGTTATTATATCTGCATTTTTTCCGGTTGTAAGGAAACTATTAGTTCTTATGCAGTTAACTGACCAAAATGTATGCTGAGTAATCACTTCATCTTTTCCCCACTTATTTGATCTATTTCCTTTATCTTAGAACAATTTTTTTTCGTACAATTGGTTTTATCTCTATGCTGCTGTCATTGCTAATTTTTGTCATAAGTACTATGTGGGTTCAATTATTAATGTTTTAGAGTTAATCAAGTCTCCCATTTCTTAACAAAATAGAAGCCTTAGCTATTCCAGCTCATTTATTTGCCTGCTCTCACTATGGGAAGCTGAATAATGGTCCCTCAGAGATGTCTACATCTGAATTCCTGCAACCTAGAATTAGGCTACCTTACACAGTAAAAGGGACTTTTCAGGTGTGGCTAACAATAGTTAGGTTATCTGAGTGGGTCCTATGAAATCACAAGGACTTTCATAAGAGAAGGACAGGGATCCAGGAGCAGCAGAGATTGGGTGCCAAATGGCTACATACCAGGGAACACAGGACAGGCCAGGATAAATCCTCCCCTAGAACGCTCAGAAGGAGCTAACCCTGCCAGCAACTTGATTTTAGCTCCTTAAAACTCATCTCAAATTTCTGATCCTCCAGATCCATGAGAAAAATGCATTTGTGTTGTTTTAAGCCACTGAGTTTTGTGGTAATAGGAAAATGATATAGTAACTTAATCTTTTTTACAAAACAATTTTCTTTTTTTTTTTTTTTTTTTAATTTTATTTATTTATTTATTTGTTTGCTTGTTGTGTTTGTTTGTTTTTTTATTTATTCATTTTGTGGCTGGCTCAGCCTGCCCTGGTGGTGGCGCTGGCGCAGCATGTGGTGCTGGGGATCGAACCGCAGTCCCTGCAGTTGCCTGAGCCCTCCTAAGCAGGCGCTTTAGACCACTGAACCATCTCGCCGGCCCCTACAAAACAATTTTCTGAATGTTGTTCTACTGTGGTTTTTGTTTGAAATTGTTCTAAGAAGGGCTGGTCAGTTAGCTCAGTGTACTAAAGCACTTGCTTAGGCAGAGCATAGCTGCAGGGTTCAATTTCTGACAAGCTGTGTGGGTCCCACCCCCAGGGACCTCTGAGAGGGCAATTGAGTCTGGGCATGGTGGCACACACCTGTAATCGCAGCTCTTTGGGAGGCTGAACACAGGCAGATCACTATGAGTCCAATCTGCATAGTGAGATCCTGTGGACCCTGTAGACCTTGTCTTAAGATACAGAAAAAAAAAAAAAAAGAAGAAGAAGAAGGAAAGAAATTGTACAAAGCAGAGAACTAAATTTGGGGAGAAGTGGCATTTTTCTGTCTTTAGTCTTGGTGTCTAGCTTTTTCAGGACGTGTCCAAATATCATCTATTTCTGCTCATTGCATACTGTTGAAGCCAGAGTTTGCACTCAAGTAGTGTATTTGGGAGGTGACCCAGGGAACATATTTGGGAGAGTGAAAAAGTAAGGAGGGATGTGAAGGCAGCTAAAAAGAAGACACAATGAAGCAGGTGACCACTGGGAGTGACTAGCATTTCTTCTCACTCACTGGGAGCGCTCTGAATACTGTGCAGCACATGCACAGAAGATGCCATCAGCTCTAGCATTTCTTCTCACTCACTGGGAGCGCTCTGAATACTGTGCAGCACATGCACAGAAGATGCCATCAGCTCTAGCATTTCTTCTCACTCACTGGGAGCGCTCTGAATACTGTGCAGCACATGCAC
>PVKN010009678.1:0-23464 GCA_004027915.1 Capromys pilorides
AAAAGTTTTCATGATAGTAAAGAATTACTAAGAATAAAACATAATACAAATACTGGAATGGCAAATATATGACCAGTACTTCTAACAATTTGGGGATAGGATATTGCACAAAGTTCTACTATGTCATGGACATAGACAGTATCCATGATGCTTACTGGTGGCCAGGTGTCACTTGTGGGATTGAGCTACTGCTACTTCCTTGATATCCACCCTGTACACCCAGACAGAATCACAACACATATGGTGCAGGAGAAGTCCATTTGTAGAGTATGCTGATGGAAATATTTTCCTGCTTTATACAAAACAATAATTGAAAGACTGCTATTGTATACCTCTTTTACTGTATTTTATTGTTTGCCCTATTTGGTGCATTCTTTCCATTCTCCTTCATGGAGTTGTGGTCATTTTGACCCCTCTCTAGAACATCTTTTATTAAACTGTGTAGGGTTGGCTTCGTCATCATGAAATTATTTAGTTGTTCTTGGTCCTGGAAGTATTTCACTTCTCCGTTATACTTGAAAGAGAGTTTTGCAGGGAATTGCAGTCTGGACTGGAATGTTTTTCTTGCAAGACTTGAAGTACTTTGCTCCATGCTCTTCTTGACTTGATGGCTTGTGAAGAGAAATCTGCCATTATTCTAACATGTTTTCCTTTAAATATGTTGTTTCTTTTCTTTAGCAGCTTTTAGCATACTGTTTCTGTGCTGAATTTCTGGGACCTTGGTTACTATATGTCTGGGTGTGGTTTTAATTGGATTGATGTTATTTGGAGTTCTGTATGCTTCAGTTACTGAATGTCACATTGTTTCCTCATATTTGGGAAGTTTTCTACTATTACGTCTGTCCATATTCTTTTTTATATTATTTGTATTGACTCCTTCACCAGCGAGATAGTTCAGTGGTCTAAAGTGCCTGCTTAGGCAAGCTTAGGCAACCACAGGGACCGCAGTTCAATCTCTGGCACCACATGCTGTGCCAGCCCCACCCCCAGGCAGGCTGAGCTGGCCATAACATACATACATACATTGACTCCTTCTTTCTTATTGATGCCTATTAGTCTCACATTGTTTATCTTTGCATCATCTTATAGATGTTGAATTATTTTATCCTGCATCTTAGTTGTTTTTAAGAGATCTATTCTTACCTTTTTACTAGCTGCAATGGTGTCTTCAAGTTCTGAAAGTCTATTTTCACTTTCATTGAAACAGTTTTGCAAGCTTGTGATTAAGGTTTTAATTTCCTGTATAGCACTTTGTATCTGCTTCATGCAGTCTATTTCTTTCCTATATTGCTCATTCAAGGATCCCATCATTTTTCTATTCTCCTTTTTTTAATCAGTGTCTTCTTTAGGAGCATTTAGTGCTTCTTTTATTATAGTTATCAATTCTTTTTTTACTTCAGAAATTATTTCTAGTGTATTTTCCTCTTTACCTTTCTGTAGTTGTTTTTTTTTTTCCTTCAGATGTTATTATTTCAGAGATTTCAGGTGTGTGATTTCCAATTTCTTCTATGCTATTATCTCCTGTATTTGTTCTGAGTGGACTCAGGGCCTGAGAGTATATTTCGATCCTTCTCTTTGTCATTTTGTATAGTACTGTCCTCTGCTCTTTGGTGTAGAGCTTTGATGCAGTCCTTACCTTAGCACCAATTCCAGATCTACCAAGTTCCAACTTGTCCAGGTGGGTGTGGCTTGGATCTGGCTACTGCACTCCACTTTTTCCTGCTGCAGCTCTTGGAGGTGAACCCGCTGTGCCACTCTGCCAAGATGTGCTGCTCTTGGATCAGTTGGGTGGGTCTTGCCTCTAGCCTCTCTGCAGGGCGTTCTGCCACAGAGTTCCACATGGGACATGCTGGGCCTGGGCTCTGGTTTGAATGAGGATCTGGCAGGCACCAGGTCATCTTACTCACACCCCAGGCCTAGGCTCTGGGTCAAATAGTAGTTGTTCTAGTAAAGGGAGTGGGAGTAGTGAGCCAGAGAATTAAAACAAAATTTGAGAAATTAATCAATGGTGGATGGGAAAGAGGAGCAAAAAGTGAGGTGGTATGAGTAAAAGGAAATTAATAATACTAGAGAACAGTTACAGGAAAGAACAAACAAGGAAAAATTAAAAATATAAACAGCAAAATACAGGAAATAAGAGAAAAACAAAAAGCAAGAAGGGAAAAAGTTGAAAGAAGAAAAGAAACTAAAAGATGGGTAAAGAAGAAAAAGACTCCAAATCCTCAGAACAAGCTGATGAAGGAAAGATAAAAATACAGTGGTACTTTGGTTCACAAATAGTGTTTTCCATAATTCTTGTGACAGAATTTGTTCCATAATTCTGGTTGCAACCAAATTACAATGAATTCTGTGACCAGTAACATGGAAAAAATTAAGTTTGTAAACCAATATACTACCATAATTTTTTAAAAACAGAAAAGTAAAACATGATCGAGTGAAAGAAAAATTCCCTGTGTTTTTGAATGAATGGTGTTTTGGGGTTGTTTGTTTCCCCCAAGATCTGCTGTTTAGGAATCCAGTCGGTCATGATTTTCTCTGCCTAGCTTGAAAGGCTATGGGTTTTTGAAATGTTCTCTCTACACCAGAGGCCCCTCTGTCCATTCGACCCAGATTCTGGTTACTGACCAAGCTAAAGTAAGTCCCATTGATAAAGGGAAATGCAAATAGCCTCTGGTCCCTGCTGGACGTGGGCTGTAGGACTGTTGGGCTTAATGTCAACTGTCTTGCTGCTTTTGCCTCTTCAGAGACATTGTCCTCATCCAGAATCAGTTCCTTTACTTCATCCTTGCCTCTCTTGCCCCATTACATGGATTGAGCTTGGAGTTGATGGGTGGTCTTATCCTTGTGTTGGGGAGGGCAGTTTTAGGATAGGTCTGCTTGTTTATGCTAGGAGAAAGGCACACTATGGCCCGGGGTGGGCCTACTTGGCCACATCAGCAGAGAGGCAGTGGTGTGGGCCTTCTTGCCCACATGTGAGGAGGGTACTATGCGTGCTGTAGAGGTCTGCTTGCCTGTGTCCCTTCCCATGTCCTAACCTTTATTCCTAAAGGGTTTCAACTATTTAGTAGTCATGCCCATATTCAGTAGTAGTTTTCCATTGACATTAATAACAAGACACAATAAGGGATCTCTTATATTCCAGATAAACTTTCCTTTACTTCAATTGTGGATTAATAGTCTAATTTCCCCCTTGGTGGACAGGATCAGCCATGCCAGCTAAAAACATTTTTCTCTGCTTTTTGATTCAGAGATGAAGGAAGTTAAACGTATTCAGGTACCAGGCTTAACTTCCAGGTCAACACAACTGCTTCTTTTTAAAAAATTGTCTTTGCTTGTTTATTGGATACGGGGTCTCACTACACTGTTCAAACCCATAGTTATCCTCCTGTCTCTGCCTCCCCAGCACTGGGATTATAGGCATGTGCCACCACACCTGGTTTGGGGGCTGGCATAGTAACCAACTTAATCCAGGGAGATTTAACCCACTCCCATCAGACAACCATTAATTTGTTTTGGATGGTGGCATACCTAATGATCTAATTCACTTCCTACAAAGCCTACCTCTGAAGGGTATCACCTCCTCTCAGCAACACTATATTGGAATGTAAATTTTCAACACATGAATGGTTGGAGGGCAGCTTAGATTCAAAATGTAGTTACATTTAGTACATTGTTCTAGTAAATCATACAACAATTTTGTTTTCTGGTTGATAATAAGTAGTGAATGGTTCCACTTTCATTTCTACCTTGATTTTAGGATCTATAAATCTAAGTAGGCTTTTTTTTTTTCCAGAACTGGGGATTGAATTCAGGCCTTGTGCTTGCCAGGCAAGTGCTTATTCTACTGAGCTATCTCCCCAGCCAAGACCTATAAATCTAGACTGTGGAAAAAAGATCATTTTTTTATATATTGGACAGTGATTCAGAGTATACGAAATCTTCTACAGAACCCCACCCTAGCCTTGCAAGGTGTTTCCTACAGTCTGAGTCTTTGTGTCCACCAAATTCATAGGATGAAATCCTATGTCCCCAAGGTGATGATGTAAGGAGGTGGGGCCTTTTGGAGATGATTAGGTCATGAGGGGTCTTCCTTCATGAATGGAACTCATGCGCTTATGAAAGAGCTTGAGGGATCCACTTTACCTCTTTCCCCATATGCAAATACAGCAACATGTGCCATCTGTCTAACAGAAAGTGTTCATTATGCAAATGATGGTGTTGCGATCTTTGAATTCCCAGCTTCTAGGA
Source organism: Capromys pilorides (assembly GCA_004027915.1). Taxonomy (NCBI): domain Eukaryota; kingdom Metazoa; phylum Chordata; class Mammalia; order Rodentia; family Capromyidae; genus Capromys; species Capromys pilorides. The sequence goes on from PVKN010009678.1 coordinate 4,249, forward strand.
CTATGAGATATAAATTTCTGTTGTTTATAAATTAATCTGTCTAAGATTAATAGACTAGGACAGCACTGTATCGCTATACATGTGGAACCTTCAAAGGCCCATTCAGGTGCTTCCATATATTGAGGAATGTGGTAAGACAAGTGAATTCCATGAGCATGAGCTCAATACCACACTCTTATAACTATAAAGTGAGTTTAGTTATCAGTAGAAATACAGTGTTACATGTCATGATGGTGAGCAAGACATTCTGTAGATCTGAAGATTGTAGCATTGGTGATTTGTAGAAAAATGATTGTACCTTGATTTCATAACATTAAGTGAAGTAAATCAGACGCAAAAAGTTAAACAGCACATGATTTCCCTTATGCAAGGAACTAAAAATATAAAGACAGAGCAAAATAAAAGATAGACTGTAAGGACTTGTTGGTTTCCTGGTATACCTCAGAAAGAAATGACAGTAGGAATGAGGAGATAGACAAGAAGATGAGAACTGCGGCAAGTGGTGGCTCCTCACCTACTTGGCAAATGACCCCCAGTACAACAGCGGGGGCATTCATTTATACCTTTGCAGTTAGTATCACATGACACAAGGTTGCCCACTGACTCGTAGCTGACATCAACCAGGCAGGATGCTTTTCTCAGGATGGAGGTAGCTTGATTGCTTTAGGCACTCAGGTCTAGTGTTGCTGTCACATATCTGACCAATTTCCAGCATCAGTGGCTCCCAACAATAGATAATAGGATGTAAGGAAACAGATCTTTCGCCAAAAAAAAAAAAAAAAAAAAGGACTGAAGGGTGGATGGATGCAGGGAGGAATGTGATGAGAAGAGGATGAAAACCAAAGTTGAGATGTATTTTGTACATATGTCAGTTCCCTAGATTACATATTTATTCCCATAAAAGCATAATGCTGCTTCTTCCACGATGAAAGCAGTACAATGGAGTCAATGGCTGCTGGGGGGCCGTGGATCACCTTGGGAAATGCTATACCCTTGTGGCAAGTGGTCATTTTATCCAAACCAAACTCTTACCCTTTTAAAATCCTTGATTCACACATTACGTGCAAAATCTCACTTTAGTCCCACCACACTATTAAATTTGGGCTGATCTTACTTCATGTTTATTCCTGTTATCTCACACCTTTGGTATCTCTTCTCATATATTTCCTAGATTTCTTCAGTATCAAAGAAAGCCTTCAAGTAGTTCTTTTGGAAGTACAGTGCATCTCCGTATGGGGTGCTGAAGGCTGCTGGAACTTGAGGCCAGTCATTTATACTCGGTCAGGGAGAGCTATTCCACTGGTGGTGGCAAGCTTGCTTTCACTAGGGGTGAGAATCCTCTTACATTAAAAAAAAAAAAAAAAATAGGCCTCATCAGAATTTAGAGGCTAAACAAATGAAATGGGGGAAGAAAAAATTATATGCAAATGCACAAGATAGCTAAGATAATTATATTAATTTCTATTAGTTCAGTGAAAGGAACAGTTTGTATTTATATTGTGTCATCAGTTTTGCATTATATTTTATAATTTAAGCAACTACTTTGAAGATAATAATATGCAATATAATAACCATTGTTAATTTCTTATTATCTTGTTTTGAAATTTTGTATCATGGTTTCTATTGGGTGTTTTTCTTTCTTTTTTTCTTTAAAATAAAAAGAATTGAGGGGCTCAATGGCCACAGTTTGATCAAGACCGTCCCACACATTTCCATCCCTAGTCGCAGATTCCATTCTTCCTCAATCAGTGCTCTCACATTACAGTAATAGTGGATATATCTTCAGGGTAAGACTGTGCTTTTGAGTGTCAATGGCCTCATTCCAAGGGCCATAAGAAAAAACGCTCTCCTTCGGGGCACACTGACAGACGTTTAGGTCATTTACACAGTGATAGGTTTTTCAGCAGTGCAGTAAAGAGATAGGAAAGATAAGCTTTTACTAACTTCAAAGACACAGAGAGGATGGAAGACAAATGAGTCAGGCAGATCCTCTGGCCTGAGACAAAGAAAGTTGAGGCTTTTACGGACTTCTTCTAGGGATGGTGTTTGAAGGGGATATTTAGAAATATATGAGGAGCTGATCAGGGTCTTCCCTGTGGTATCAGGAAAGGTGAAAGGAAATTGCACCCTGGGCTGTGTTGGAGAACAGGGGGAGGTGGTCTGTGGGAAGATAAACTGTTGTTTAAATGGCTTCAGCCATATTAGATGGCCACCATAACAATTCAGCAGTTCCTACTAGGGCCAGAACCCATCACACAGTCCTTGAGTTAGGAATTTGAACCCCTAATTTCACCATTTTCTTTACCCATTAACATTAGAAACAACGAACAAATTTCATTACATTACCTCCCAGTAAAGTTGGCTTCTTTCCATCACAGAAACCGTGAATTATTTCTGCTGTCCAAGGTAGAGTCTGAGTAACGCTACGCAGTTTCAGTGGGGCAGCTTCTGGAAGACTCAGTCGTGGAGTTCAGTTGGCCTTGGCAAAAACAAAAATCTAGGACCAGGAAGAGATGAAGCAGAGTCCAGGAGCAGAACAGAGATTAGAAAGTGAGGTCTAAACCTAAAAGATGAGTAAGCAGCAAGGCAAGTGGTCAAGGGAAAACAGGAAGTTAGATGTGACAGAGGTGTGGACTGTGTCTCTCCAGTGGCCAGCCACCCATAGCTGCTGCTCTTGCTCTTCCACACACCTCCATCCAAACGACGCAGAATAAAACACCAAGAGGAGGTTGGTTTAGAGTGCCAGGAACAAAATAAAATGATTTTCAATTAAAGCCTGTGCTTCCAAGAGTGGTGAATGACTGTTCTCCAGCATTTCTGCTACCTTGAAAAAAAAAAAAAACTGGAGTGAGAGAGAGAAGAAAAAATGACAAAAACAACTCTGTGCATCACATGTCTCTTGACCCTATGTGTAATTGCAAAGTGCTTAGTCTCTGTCTCTTCTTGTCCCTCTCTCTCTCTCACTTTCTTCCCCCCCCATCCCCTCTCTCCTTCCTTTTCAGTTTTTTGTGAGGCTGGGGATTCAATCTAGCCTACAAACATGCTAAGCAAGTACTCCACCACTAAGCCACATCCTTTCCTCTGTCTTCTTTAAAACAGTTTCCTCTTCTATAAAATGTGAAAAATATTTTCAATTTCTTGAAGTTATAGAGAGATTAAATTTTAAATGCAGCCATACACACAAATGCTTTAGTAGAGCATTTATGTCTAATAATTCACCAAATGTCATTTATTATAAAAGAGGCTACTACTTATTTATACAGAACCCATTTAGAATTCAGCCCCCAGACTTATAAGTATAAAGAGCATTTGAAGCCCTGAACATAGTTGTTTATATATAATCAGAATGCTGAAGCATGCAATAAGCCATGCTTGACAAACGTTCAAAGGCCAAGTGAGGTGGGGGGACTACCCCTCTCTTTCATTTGTTTACAAAAGGCTTCCTAGCACCGAGGCTCTGAGCTATTCCAGACCTTCCAGCTCCTCTCCCTGCCACATATGTGTTGCTTCCTCTTCCTCTCTCAGAAACAGTTCACACTGGGACACCCCAGGAGGCCCCAGCTTGAAGAGGTTAAACAGGCATTGTGGTCCTGGATATGTCACAAGCAGGGTGATCTTGTGGGTACCACTCTGCCTCCTCCTGGTCAGTCAGGCAGACAACTGCACCCCCTCTGATTTTCTGATTTACCAGCCTATTTTCTTCTCTCCTCACTTGATTCCAGTGAATCATATAATGTTTCTCCCTTTGCCTGATCCAGGAATACTTCTAGTAGCCCAGGAACACATCAAGCCCATGCCCAGCCTAACTTCTCCCTAGCTTCCATTCCCTATAGGCTCCCCATCACCATGGCAAGCCCAGAAGCCCTGACCAGTAAGGTCCCCACCTGAATGTAAGCTCATATGGATGGGGGATTATGCTTGCTTCACTCCGTTCTGTCCCCAGAGCCTAAATCAATGTCCAACTTCTATTTGAAATTTGTACACAGAATCTTAGGGCTGGAAGAAACTAAGAATGACTCAGTCCAGCTCTCTCATCTCAGAGATACAAAATGTAATTGCCATAGGAGATATGTAGGGCCTACAAGAATAAGGAGAGGAATTAAATATATCTTAGTTTTGTGTCTATTTAATTTATTTATTTAATTTATTGCCACGACAAGTGTTTTATTTTCATTCGACATACAAATACTTTTCTATAATATCCCAGGGCAAACCAGAGAATTTGGCAGTCTGATTGGGTGGGGGAAGGAGGGGAGTCCCCTCAGAGACCCACGGGCCAGTGGCATCAGCGCGGAATGCCTGGGTTCACAGTGCAGATTGCGGCTCGTGTCCATCTTACAAATGACTCTTCCTCCACATCATGACCTGGGTGGGGAGGGGGCTCACAGATGATGGGGGCAGAAATCCTCTGGGCTCTTAGGAAATCCCACTCCACTTTTCCTGCTCTGTGGTCTCTTTGGTCAGCAGGGTGTTCTGTGTCTCCAACTTCTTTAGCTTGGCCTTATCGCAGCTGGCGATTTCCCCCATGTCTGGTTTGTCTGCCATTTTCTTAAAAACAATCCGAAGTGCCTCACTCCGAGCCCGAGCTCCTGGTACTCCCACTCACATTGCTGCAGCAACACACCTGTGTATCTTATTTTTAAAGAGAATAAAAAATAGTAAAGGCTGACAAGATAACTCAGTTTTAAAAAAAATACTGAAAGAAAAAAAAACAAAAAAAACAAAAAAAAAAAAAACATTAGAAACGATGCAGAAATGCTCCAGGGCAGTTCGTGGCCCAGTCAGTGGTGAGTGCCAGAATCCCCTGTCCCAGAACTGCACCAAAGACACAAAGATGCCACCCAACCGTGTCGCTAAGAGATCATCACCCCCAGATGATGCTGTCCTCAAAAGCAAGAAAGTGAAAGTCTCACACAGCTCTCACAGGACAGCCGCATGCGTGCTGCTGACACTGGGCCAGGACGACGTGGGTCAGCTGGTGCTAGGGGAGAGTGTGATGGACAGGAAGAGGCCGGCCCTGTGCCCATCCAGAAGCAGGTGGTTCAGGCCAAGGCAGGCGGTATGCACACCGTGTGTCTCAGCAAGAGTGGCCAGATCTACTCCTTTGGCTGCAATGATGAAGGTGCCCTAGGAAGGGACACATCAGTGGAAGGCTCAGAGATGGTCCTTGGAAAGGTGGAACTATAAGAGAAGGTGATACAGGTGTCAGCAGGGGACAGTCACACAGCAGCCCTCACCGAGGATGGCCATGTCTTCTTCCTTTGGGGCTCCTTTCGGGACAATAACGGCGGGATTGGGCCATCGGTGCCCATTGAAGAAAGGTAGAGTGCCCGTGCAAGGGGAGCTGGATGCACCCGTGGTGAAGACAGCCTCAGGAAATGACCACTTGGTGATGCTGACAGTTGATGCAACCTCTACACCTTGGGTTGTGGGGAGCAGGGCCAATTGGGGTGTGTGCCTGAGTTATTTGCCAACTGTGGTGGCCAGAAGGGCCTTAAGGTACTTCTTCTCCCTAAGCATGTGATGCTGAAGTCCAGAGAAAGCTGGGGTTATGTGAGGTTCTGCGATGCCTTCTGTGGTGCCTATTTCACTTTTGCCATCTCCCATGAGGGCCACGTATACGGCTTTGACCTCTCCAGCTATCAGCAGCTGGGAATGCCAGGTACAGAATCAGCCTTCATGCCTTAGAACTTGACATCCTTCAAGAATTCCACCAGGTCCCGAGCAGGCTTCTCCTTTGGCCAGCACCATACAGTCTACATGGATTCAGAAGGAAAAGTCGACAGCCTGGGCTGGGCTAAGTATGCACAGCTGGGCCTTGGCAAGGGTGCAGAGGAGAAGAACAGACCCACCCTCACCTCCACGCTGCCCTGTGTCACCTCGGTGGCCTGTGGAGCCTCTATAGGGTATGCAGTGACCAAGGATGGCCATGTTTTTGCCTGGGGCATGAGCACCACTACCAACTGGGCACAGGGCAGGGCAGCGATGCCCAGAGCCCTGTGAAGATGACTGGCAAACAGCTGGAGAACTGTGTAGTCTTATCCATGTCCAGCAGGAGTCAGTTTTACTGGTCAAGGACAAGGAAGAGAGCTGATGAAGCCATCAAGGGTCTAGCTCCACCTTCACTCACAGAACAGGGAAGCAGAGAAGGCTCTAGACCCCAGCAGTCTCTCCCCATCCTCTCCTGAGCACTGTGTTATCTCCTGCCTTTTCCCCATCAACAGGGCAGAATCCTTCTCTTTTTCATCCTCCTTTCTGGAATCATCCTGGCACCTGCAGGATAAAGCCGGGAGACAAGGGGTTGTCAGAAGGAACATTGCTCACCAGGAGACCTCTGTGGTTAGATCTTTTATCCTGCTTCTCTACCTCTCTGGTCTGGTTGGCTCTGACTTTGCCTTCCACAACACCAGAATGCCCTTCCTGGGGGTTTGGTGCCTGCACTCTGAGAAGCTGGGGCTCCACCAAGCCCCACTCTAGTTACAGCTGTTTCTGTCCTAACAACCCACGGACAGACAGATAGTTACAGTCCTCAGACCCAGCTGTCATGGACCCAGGCCTGGGAAAGCTGGAGAAGTGGCAGGGCTACAGAGCTGTGGGAAACCTCAAGCCAAATATTTGGATCTGAGTAGGTGTGTATAGGGCAAAAGACAGTGGTTCACTTGATGAAGGAGGAAGCCAACTACTGTAGCTGTTCTCCCAGAAACACAAAGCATAGTCCTTGCCTGTAGGGCGTTGTTACTGTGGTCCCCATCCACTAGGCCTCACCTCTAGTCAAGCACCCCAAAGCCCCAGTGGGCTGGGCAGGGCAGTGCAAGGCAAGATCTGGGCAGAAAGAGGATGGAGGTTTCATGCACAAATGTACAGCAATGTTAAGAGGCGAGGGAAGGGAATAAGCTGGCCCCGAGGAAAGGAAGCTGCAGTCTGCACAGTGACTGAGAACATAGTTTTAATTTTCTTAAATTGTAAAATATTTTGGTGGGAAGAGTGAAACCTTTTAACACTTTGAATAAAATTAGAGTTAAAAAAAAAAAGAAATGATACAGAATTTCACTAACCAAAATGATAGGAATTTATCAATGATTGTTACACTGCATATTGTTGTCTTCAAATTAGTTTTTCAGATTGCCAGAAATAATTTTTTGACAATCTAAAATTGGTCAAAAATTATGAAAAATTAAAAAGAAGAGAGAAAAAAATGTAAATATTAACTAGTGCTTTCAATAGACCTGCAGAAACCAGCGCTACAGTTCTCCAAGCTCTCCTGTGCATACACGTATACGTGTTTCTTTTTCCCTTCCTTTTTTTTTTTTTTGTTTCTCCTTTCCCCTATCCCACTTTTTCCTTCCCTTTGAGCAGTTTCTTTCCCTTTCACGCTATCTATTGTAGCTTTTCTATTTTAGTAACTCTTTCAGGTTCTTACCCCATTTTTGAACTGGCTTATTGCTTTAAAATTTAAAATAAACACCTGTAGAGGTGTAAACCCTGCTAACCAAACCCAGAACTATCGGGCAGACTGATAGAAATGAATGGGTTACTTCTGCTACAGAGACTGTAATTCATTCGTTAACTTTTTTTTTTATGCATGTACTCATTTAACAAACACTTATGGATTGCCTACGGTGTATGGTCATCAAGTCTAGATGAATACCGGCTGGAGAATAATAGCTCAGTAGAATAAGCACCTGCCTGGCAAATACAGGGTCCTGAGTTCAATCCCTGGTACTGCAAAAAGGACAAAAAAAAAAAAAAAAACCTGTGCAAGTTTGGATGAATAAGCCCAAGCCCTGGCCTCAAGAGTGCCCATCTGCTGAAATCTAATGGCTCAAGCAGCTAAACACAGGGAGTTTGGAGAAATATTGTAAAAGCAGAGGAGGGGGACATCAGCTCACACACACAGGAAGCAGGGTGGGTTAAGGGGAAGCCAGAAGGAGGAAGGCAAAGAGCCCTCTTGGTGAGGAAGCCCCCGGGATGGAGCCCAGACTTGCCAAGAGAGTGGGGATTAAATGGATGTGCTTTGTGAGGTGTGCAGAAGCCAAACTATAGGAATCTGTCTACTTTTCAGCTAAGAAAATGGTAAGGGCACCTTTCTAATAACGTGTGTCTATCCGTGAACTGTGCACAGTGCTATGATTCCACTTTCTAACGACGTTTTGTATTTCCTTTAGTTGATAATGTCTTGTGTGGATAGCACTTTGGTCCTGCTGCAGTGTTCTCTTTCTGAGGCTTCTCTCCACCCCTCTGCGAGATCCTTTCACTTCTCTCCCTGATCTCTTCTCCTCCTCCCTCTTAGCTTACTTTGCCGCAATGGCAAGCATCTTGATTTGGTCACTGTCTTATGCTACAAGTTTCCCTCAAGTATCTGGTGTATTTCAGAAAAAGTTGCCAACTCTTCAAATGGAAATGCTGTGCACAATGGGCAGAGTTTGTCAAGCCTTACTGTGAAGTAAGAAATAAGGTATCAGCTGAGAAAGAGAAAATGGGAAGAAGGTTTCAGGGTTTCTCTCTGACCTACCCTTCACTCATGGTTCAGTTGTTCATGTGTGGTTCAGCCTATCTGGCGCTCCGGAGCAGCTTGCTGTCAGAACATAAATGACCATCTTCTTTTTTTCACTTCTTTGCTTTGGCCAATCCTTCAAAGCATTCAAAGAAACTTTGGGATAAAAGGTCCAATTCTAAGAGAAGAAAGAGAAGGAGCAGGTAGCACTTTATTGTTTCTCCAGGACTTGGGTTTGAGACATCTGGAGATGTCGGTGAGGTGGGAGCAGGAGGGAATGAAGTGAAGCTCAGTGCCTTAGTTGCTTTCTCTGGCTGGGACCAAATGCCCAACATTCACAACCTAAGGGAGAAGTTGGCTTTGGCTCATGGTTCCAGCTCCTGGCTGCTGGCTCTGACACAGACACAGCATGGCAGAGGGGCAGGGTGGAGGGGAAGGTGCTTAGCCCATGGCAGCCAGGAAGCAGAGAGAGGAGGATTCCAGGAGAACGCACCCAGCCAGCCATGACCAGAGTGACCCTCCTACAGCTAGGCCCCAGCGTCCAATAGCACATTCAGCTACTGAAGTCATGGGTGGATGAAATCACAGATGACCATAGTGACTTCTGTGACCCAATCATCTTCCAAACACACATGACTTTGGGGGCCATTTTAGATCTAAACCGTAACATTTGCTATCATATGGGTGACATTTCAGCATTGTGGAAAGGGGAGATACAGAGGAAAAGTCAGACTCAGTGGACACAAATCATCATGAAAGAAGCCCAAGGCCTTCCCCCCACCCCACCCCCAAAAAACAAAATGGCCAGCCAGATAGCTCAGTGGACTAAAGCTCCTTCTTAGGCAGAGCACAGTAGTGGGGATTCTATCCCTGGCATGCTGTGCTGGGCCCCATCCCCAGGGCATGCTAAGATGGCAGTTGATACTGAGAGTGGTGGCGTGCACCTGTAATCCCAGTGCTTGGGAGGCTGAAAACAGGAGGATCACTACAAGTCCAATCTACATAGTGAGACCCTGTAGACCCTATACAAAACACAAGAAAGAAAGAAAGAAAGAAAGAAAGAAAGAAAGAAAGAAAGAAAGAAAGAAAGAAAGAGAGAGAGAGAGAGAGAAAGAGAAAGAAAGAAAGAAAGAAAGAAAGAAAGAAAGAAAGAAAGAAAGAAAGAAAGAAAGAAAGAAAGAAAGAAAGAGTAACCCAAACTTAGCTGGTCTGGGAGTGTCATGCTGTGTGGTGCAGTTTAAGAAACAGTATTTTTTATATCCAGCATAAGCCTGGAGCTGTGACCTGGAGGCATCTTGAGAAGCATATGGCTGAGTTTTCTCCTTGGGAAAACAGAAGCCCCTGTTCCTAACTTTTCCATGAACCTACAAGTATTTCCACACTGCCTGTTTACAGTCTGCTTATGACAAAACTGTTGTCCAGGCTACATGTTGCTGAGACAGACCCACTGAGAAATACATAGGGTGCAGTTCCGGCTGGAGCTAACAGAGAGGGGGAGTTCCCTGGCATTTTGAGACTAGTGACTCAGGAAACTGGCAGTGGTGTTTGGAGACAGAACACATGTGAAGCACATGGAAATGGAGCTGTGGGGAAACTGGGCTTCCACAGAGGTAATGAGGCCTCAAGCAGAGATTGGCAGCCACCCGCTCTTGGGAGACTGAAGTAGCCTTCCTGGTGTAAACTCCATTCAACAAACTTCCCCTTCCCACATAACCTTGTGCTTGGGGAGCTGGGAAGCTGAGACTCCCTTTGGCGCTGGCCCCAAACCTTTCTAGCTGGTAGCACAACAAGGAAGCATCACAATTAAAAAGGTGCAATGAACCCCTGCCTTAGTGCCCTAGGGTCCAGGGCTGTAGAGTGCAAGAAAATGCAAATGAAATGCACCTTGGCATAAGTACTGACCATCCACTCTTTTTTTTTAATTTTAATTTTATTTTATTTATTTGTTTGCTTCTTTATTTTATTTATTTTGTGGCTGGCCCAGCCTGCCCTGGTGGTGGGGCTGGCGCAGCATGTGGTGCCGGGGATCGAAACCCAGTCCCTGCAGTTGTCTGAGCTTTCCTAAGCAGGTGCTTTAGACCACTGAACCATCTCACTGGCCCCCTGAACATCCACTCTTGACCAGTGTTTTCCCACCTCAACAGAGACAATCTGTTCATTTTTCGTTTCTTTTTCTTCTTTTTCCTCTAATATCTAAATAATTTTATTTACTCTTTTATCTCCTACTTTGTGTTTTCATTCTGTTCCTTCACTCCTTTTTTAAAACTAATATATATATATATATATATATATATATATATATATATATATATATATTTAGTAAAGGGTCTCACTATGCAGCTCGGAGTCATAGTAATCCTTCTGTCTCAGCCTCCCCAGTGCTGGAACTGCAAGTGTGCGCTGCCACACCTGTAATGTGTTTCAGTGGCCAGCATGGTGCACCCGGGGTCAGGAGCTTGCATGGCATGTGGTACCGCACTTGCCACAAAGGTGCTTAGACCTCTGAGCTATCTCCCAGCCCCCTCATTCCTTTTCAATAAAGCTTTTTTAAATCAGATTTTATTAGTACATTTTAGATATACATAAGGATCATATTCATCCTAGGGAATTTGTGCCTGTACATGATATAACATGTTTTCCCTGACCCTCCCTTTAGTCCCTCCTCACATCCTCATTTACAAAAGCTTTGTTTCCATGTTTCCTTTTTTTTTTTCAGACTTAAAATACTTCTCTCCAAGCTCTTCATGATTTGAGGGTTTGTATTTAGCAGTCTGCTGTGATCCCTTTGGCCTTTCCTTTGTAGGTAATCTGTTTGTTCTTAACAGATTTTAAAATTCCGTCCTTGTGCTTAATTCCTAAGATCTTGATTATTATATGCCTTGGTATAGTTTTTTGATAATGGCTAATTGGAGTCCTATATGCCTCAAATATCTCTATGTCAGATTCTCTCCCCATGCTTGGGAAGCTTTCTGCTATTACTACTGCAAATAGTCTTTCCATGTCATTTGTTCTCACTCCTGCTTTTTCACTGACACTAGTCAATCTTGTGTTGTTCTTCTTTGCATCATCTTATAGCTATTGAATTGTATTTTCCTGGTCCCTTGTTAGTTTTAAGAAATCTCTCCTTTTTGATCACTAGCTGTGTCTTCTAAGTCTGATTTTCAGTCTTTACCTTTGCTCATGTAGTTTTGTAAACTTTCAATGGAATTTTTCACTTCCTGGCTATCCATTTGAATCTGTTTTATGAGTTTCATTTCTTTCTTGGGTTGGGTATTCATGGTTTCCCTCATTTTCTTATGTTTCTCCATTTTTATATCTATTCAGGTTTTGCTGAGCAAGTCTTTCATTGTGGTTGCCATCTCTTTTTTACCTAAGAGATTATTTCCAATTTGATATCCTCTATAGTCTCACGGATTTGCTTCTTTATTCTGTTGCTATCATTTCACAAATTTCAGGTTTGTGTCTTCCATTCTGCTCTATTTCATCATTTCCTGGACATGTTCTTGATGTGTTGGGGGTCTTGGATTACATTTTGCTTCTGTGCCTTGACATTTTATTTTGTTTTCTGTGTTGATTGTTATAAGTATTCATAGTAGATAGTTTTATCATTAGTATCAAGGCCTCCATGGGAAATGTCTGTTCTTCAGCCATGTCTTTTATGTGTAGGAGGTTCTTGGTTTTTGTGTCTGTCCAAAGATTCTTCTTTCCCAATTTATTAAGGGAGAGATGTTGGTATCTATTTGGCTCAGTCTTAGTCTTTTGGTACTGGACTGTGTTGATGGTCATTACCCAGATCTTCCCAGTATTGTTATACAGAGAACAAATGATTACAACACATATGACATCCTAGCCAAGGTAGTACAATTAGGAAGAACAATAGTATCAAGCACAGCTTAGAAACTGATGGACTATGATAACTATTAACTTGGTAACTTTAACCATAAGAACAAGATCTACAGTTGTATAACAGATTCCAACATAAACTGGGAGCTTGCATAAGAAGTGTTTCACCTTGCAGAGTGGTTTTATCCCATGGTGGAGAAACTAAAACAGGGAGGAAGATAAACCAGAGATAAATGAAGATAAATACAGTAAAAATAAATATGGTAAAAGCAAGGCTAGAGGATAAAGGATGATCATGACAACTTTGAGAAATTAGAAAACAAGACAGAAGAGAAAGTTTGAAGAAGAAAAAAGGATATTAAAACTAACCAGAAAGATTAGAAAGAATATTCTCTCATATGAAAATATGATTAAATCAAGATAAATAACTAAGGAAAGAAGGAAAGAAGATAAATAGACAAGAACAAAAATGTAAGTAAAGCACCTAAAAAAGGAAAATGAAACAAACTATCAAAGAAAGAAGAAACATAAAATGATGTATGATAAAAAAAATTCTTCTGGTGTCCACTGAGAGCCCAAAACTACTACATAATCAAGCCAAGCTTGAAGTAGCGTTTGTTTTGGGTATGGGGCTGATTTTAGCCTCTAGATGTAGGGCCGTAGTCTTCAGCCAGTACACTCTCTATTTCCTTTAGCTGCCTACCCACTCCTTACTCTGTTTCTCTTTCACAATTGCGGTGCCTCCTTCAGACAGAGACAGGAGATTGCTCCCCATCTCATGTATAGTTGGTTCTCCCTGGTCCTTGTACAGCCTCCTCTGTTCCTCTTCCCCTGTCAAGTCTCTGCCTTGTCACTTGTTGCAGTGTAGAGTAGGCTATGATGAGGGCTGACCTCTCTGCTTCTGCAGGTACTGTCCAAAGCTGATCAGTCCCAATTCTTGCTCCTCTCCTGAGGGGGAAGTTCTAACCTCGCACTCTGTGCTGTGAACAGCATAGTACTTCTTAAGTCCTTCAAACTACTGGTAACAGAGTGGGAGGGGAGATGTGCTGTTCCACTTGGTGTTTTCACTGGCAACTCTGCCACAGTCACCCACCTCTGCTGTAGTCTGTAACCTCTTATAGCCAGCCAGGCAAGGTGAGATGGGATGCTGTGGGGTGACTTTCTGCTCCTGCCACTTGTGTAGGGACAGCCTCAGGCCACTCAGTCCTATAGCACAAAGTTATTTGAATCTTCTATGTTCCTCTAGGGACAAGTCATGGGAGGGGATCATGTTCTTCTATTTATTAGATACCCTATAGTCTTTAATCTTGTCCCTAGAGGTTTAATATTGTCTAGCCAATCTGTGTCTTTAGCTATGGCTGAGTATCTCTGAATTTGGCTTCTCTATTCAGTCATGTTTCTTTTCTTATTGTGTTTTATCTTTAAAATAAAACATGTTAATGTATGAGTTATTTTTTTCTGAACTAAAACCTCATTATTCAGGTTTAATTATAGTGTTCTCATTTTGCAATAAATTTCTCACAATACAGCTTAAAGAAAAGAAAGCAGTTTGACACTCAGTCTCTAAAATTGACATCACTTCTTTAGAAAATGGCAGAGTTAAATCTGGCATCATATCACAACCTCTCCAGGATTTGAAATCAAAACACCTTGAAAACAACAACTTAGTGAAGAGAAAAAGAAGAAAATTCTAAGACTCGAGGAATTTCTGACAAGAAGATTGGAAGCCAGAGAAACTGGAGAAATTGAGGACAACACAGAGAAAAGAATGAAGCAGCCTACAATGCCACCCCCAACTCTCAGGGAGGTGATCGATCTGCATAGATACAAGGTTCAACAGCTATACGGGGAAACGATGGACCTGGCCAGAAGTGCTAGCCCAGGAGAAAAGCCCACAGTTATTAAAAACCACAAATAAACACAGTGTGGGATTTTATTCTGAAGTTGATTCCTTTCTATGGCATGCTAGAGTTGGAGAAAACCCACTGTCATATTTGAGACTTTATTCAGAGATCATTTGAGGAAGAAACTAATTAACACTGAAATGCTCTGTGAATCAGAAGCCAAAGAATAGCTACATTTCAGCATTTCTAGGATCAGCTTACCACACTGACTGGTTTGGAGGTAGCATAAGAGGCAAATGCAGAGAGATGACAGACAAGTCATAGACCCTCTGAGAAGTCTAAGCAGTAGCAACCTCAGGCCAGGAAAGGCACAGTGGCCTTGCACTCTGTGGTAAGAAGCCAGTCCACTTAGAACAATTAATTTCCTCAGTTTATATTCAGAGTATATCATATATAAGAGAACCTCTCCATGACTCACCATAATAAAAATTCTAGAAAGTCAACAAATGGAGGAAATATTGAAAACTATTAAAGAAAAACAGCAAGCTACTTATCAAGGAATTACAGCAGATTTCTCACCATACAACTTAAAGGACAGGAAAGCCAAAACCACATTTCCAAGTCCTAAAAAGAAAATAATTACCAACCCAGACTTCTATCCTGCAAAATTATGTTCAAAATTTATGAGTAAATAAGTAATTTCCATGACAAAAATCTTAAAGAAATACAACACCACTTAACTTGGAATTGGTATTTTCCATCAATCATTGATATTGTAATAAATCTCTATAGAATGTGATAAAAGCAGGTACACATTTTTACACAGACATTTAGAAATCCAAGGATGTACAAAATTGTAGCCTGTCAATCCTATGGTATTTTGTCTAGTCTCTTACTCTCATTTAGTATCCTCTTTTGTTCTCTTGTAAACCAACCATTTACTTGAGAGAGAGTATAGCGGTAATTGAAATTACATTAGAAGCAGCATGCATCTAAAAGAACAGAATCACAGGCATTCCAATCATAGTTTTAGTATTGCACATTGCTATCATCAATGTGAAAAACATTTTGAAGGTTCTTAGGACCAATATCTAATTCATCCTGTGTACATAAGTATAACTTTTTTGTTATTGTTTTGCTTTGCTTTTAAATGAAACATATGTTTATATCTGATACTCTGAACAACTAATTTGAAGATAACATCATATAATACAGCAACCATTGTTGAATTCCTATGACTTTGCTTAGTGAAATCTTGTATCATTTCTAATGTTTTTTTTTCTATGACTATTTTGTATTCTTTAAAAATGAAAAAATTGAAGAAAGAAACTATTCACTGAGACACACAGATGCCAACATCCCACTCTCATTTAATTGGAACAATAGGCTCTTGAGACAGACATAAACCAAGAGTCTCCTATACATAGAAAGCATCCCTGAAAAAGAGAATTTTCCTAAAGAGGCCTTGATGCTAGTGATGTAGCTGTCTACTACAAAAGCTTAGAAAGATCATCACAGAAAACACAATAAAATATTTTTAAATAGAAAATCACAAGATGAAGAAGAAAAATTCAATCTCAGACCTCCAAACCATACAGAATGTCTAAAGACATTGACATACAAGAAATTGGAAGAAACACACCTGAAATTTCTGAAATGATAGCAACTGAAGTGAAGACACAAATCCATGAGGCTGCAGAAGAAATAAGATCAGAAATAATCTCACAGGTTAAAAAAAGGAGCAACAACCATAATGAAAGTATTGCTCAGAATAACAGGATATGGATAAGCAAAAACAGAAGAGCATAGTAAAATAATGGAAACCTTGAGCGAACAAAATAGGAAAGAATCAGACTGCACAAAATTGATTCAAAGAGATATTCAGGAAATTAAAAACTCTACTGAAAGCTGCCAAAAATCCAATGCACGCATGGGCATCTCAGATGAATACACACTTCTCAGATAAATACCACTGTCAAATAAATATATGAAAGGACCCCTGATGGCTGTGGGGCATGCACCAGACACCAGGACTGGGTAGGGAGGCGCTAGTGTGCTGCAGCTGTTCCCTCATGCCCCAAAGCATCTATCTAGGTGATGCAGCCATGGGCGTTTCTAGGTTTAGGACCCCAGTGGGGGTCTAGTGGAGGGGGTGCACAGCAAGAGTGACTGTGGCCGTGCCCTACAAGGGACTTCTCAGATTCAAAATGACCAACGAAGAACCTCTTCCCAAAAAGATTCAACTGAGTGAAACAGACTTCAAAGTTATGGCGAGAGATGAGTTACTTCTAAGATAGCAACGATATGAAACATATGTTCAAGGTTTGGAGGGCAAGCACTACTCAGAGGAGGCTGTTCTGAACCAGGGAACAAGAGATATGAGAGTGGACTACTCAAATTCAGTACCTCGAGCAAACCCATTGCTGCTGGTGTTAACAGTAGTAGACCCAGCAATCAACTTGTTTTTCCTAAAAATGACAGGTGAACTAGAAGAGAATAAAGACAAACTAGAACAAACTCAAAATAGACTGTCTCGAAACTTATGCCTGATAGATAAACAAATCATACTCCAAAGTCAAGACTTTCCTGATAGTCCTACTATGAGAAGGCTGTGGTGGGACATCCAAGTACTCATTTTCACATCAAGTCTTGAACTTTTTGAGAAAAAGAAAAAATCCAGGGCTGGGGAGATAGCTCCATGGCACAAGAGTCTGCCTGGCAAGTGCAAGGTTGTGAGTTTGAACCCTGGTCCTGCAAAAAAAAATTAAAAAAAAAAAAAAAAGCCACATTCTTACACTGTGCAACTTGTAATGGTTAGTGTAAAACTTACCAGATGAACCATGTATTCCAACTTTTTTCTCTTCCCCTTCCCCTTGCTTCAAAACAGACTGTTCTGAAGAAAAGGCCACCTTTGAAAAATTCCCCTTCCAGAATAGACACCTAAGAGACGTTTCTGTCTGAAGAAAATAGAAGGAGAAATAGAAGTCTTTATTCTGTGGCACACTGTGTCTGCAGACAATTGGAGGACTGAAAATCTATAGAGATTTCAAATCATCAGTTGAATACATAAAATCCCAGTTAAATATAAAATAAAGTATGCATCGCTCTTTACCTTGAGCACAGTGGCTTAGAGACACTGTACATCAAGTTTGCCCATAAGACTGCGGACTTTGTGATTGTTGTTGAGCTTCTGGGTCAAAACTCAAATGAGGTTAATTTTGCCTTTAAAGAATTTATTGCTAAGAACCAATTTTAATAGTCATGAGACAAATAATGATGTTGATAAAGTAATACATATACTTTAACTATTTAGCTTAGGGCTCTGTATTTCTTAATAGAGCCTAATTTTTTTTTTTATGTATTTCATACAGGGTCTCACTATGCGGTTCAGACTTGAAGTGATCCTCCTGTTTTCAGCCTCTCCAGTGCTGGAATTATAGGTATATGCCACCATCCCTAGACTCAGTGGCTGGCTCAGCACACTGAGGGGGTGGGAACAGCGTGGCATGTGGGACCAGGGATCAACCCTGTCCCTGCCTTGCTTAAGCAGGGTCTCAGTCCACTGGTCAATATGGTTTTAATCAATGGTTTGTTCTTTGAAGGGTTACAAAAACTGTAGATAATCTTAACTAAGGACTGTACAAATATGAGAATGGTATCAAACTTCAGGCTTGAATTGTTCAAAGCATTATAAACATTGATTTCACAACTAGATTGTATAAGGGTAATTGGCTGTGATGAGACTCACTGCATAATTTTTTCAATAGTGAACATTGTGAAATCCTCTTCCCACTCAATAGGCATATATTAAAAGTATTGTCTTTGGTGTTAATGGGGAAATCTGTTCCTTCAGTGTATTTGGGCCTTTTGTGTTAACGCTTCTAATATTAAATAAATGTGCCTTGAAATAAACAATGAATAAATATATGAAAAATGTCCAACAGCACTTTTTTTTTGTAGAACCGGGGATCGAACTCAGAACCTTGTACTTGCGAGGGAGGCATTTGTGCTCCTGAGCTATCTCCCCTGCACCTAGCATTGGTCATTTGAGGAAGTCTTTGTGTGTATGTGTGTGTGTGTGTGTGTGTGTGTGTGTGGTCCCAGGGACTGAACTCATGACCCTGCACTTGCCAGACAAGTACTTATTCTACTGAGCTACTCCCTGGCTCCCACCACTGGTCATTTGAGAAATGCAAATTAAACCAACAGGGAGATTCCATTTCATCCCCGAAAGAATGGCTATCATCCGGAAATCAACCAATAACAAATGCTGGAGGGGCTGTGGGGAGAAAGGAAACCTCCAAAGTTGGTGGAAATGTAAAGTGATGTAAGTACTATGGAAATCGTTGTGGAAATTCCTCAGAAAACCAAGTTTAGAGGTCCTGTTCAACCCAGATATTCCTCTTCAATTAAATATTAAATTATTAAATATTAAATATTAAGAATTAAATATCAGCACAGGCCACACCCAAGAGTGCTGAGCTCACCACAAAGTCTGAACATGGTGACAAATGCTACAATCCCAGAACTGTGGAAACTGAAAAGAGGAGGATCACTGAGTCTGAGCTGCATAGTGAGACCCTGTACCAAACACATTTTTTATGTTTTATTTTTATTCATTTATTTTTTTAGGGAAGGGTTTACAGGGTATTCAGAATCTCATTACTAGATCAAACTCATAGTGGATCCACCTGTTTACAGCCTCCCAAGAGCTGGGATTATAGGCATGCGCCACCATGCCCAGTTTCAATTGCTATCTCAGTGTGTCCTGGGGATGGGGCTGGCACAGCAGGCCCAGGGATCAAACTCCCAGCCTCTGCACCTGCTTGCAGGTGCTTTAATGTGCTGAACTGTTTGGCTGGCCTTACAAATACATTTTTTACAAAATCATACCACAACGATGTATGTGCACCCATGTTTATAGCTGCACAAATTTTAATGGCTCAATCTTGGAAGTAACCCATATGCCTATCTACTGAGGAATGGATAAAGAAAGATGTGGTATTTTTGAACAATGGAGTGCCACTCAATTATA
>PVKN010009679.1:0-23468 GCA_004027915.1 Capromys pilorides
TTCTGTATGATTTCGCTGTTGTGGTGGTGGGAGTGGTGAAACTGGAGACTCAGGTGGAAGCTCAGGACATTGTTACTATGTTATGTTCTCAGCTCTTTGATATTCTTATGTTTTATTTTAGGCAGAGTCTGCTAGATTACTAAACTGCCCATTATGAGACTAAGCCTACATCTAGCTTAAAACTGCTCAAAAGGAAAGAACAACTGGATGAAGGAAAGGAGAAAAGAAAAAAAGAAGGAAGTATATGTATACACATAGCATAGCTAGGAGGACTGTATTGCCAAATACACTTAGACCCATGAGTGCAGCTAGGAACGTTTCCCTGAAATCCGCTTCACAGCATGCACTCAGAAGTGACAAGTGCACACAGCCCTCGGTCTCACTCTTTGTGGCCTTCCAATTGTTCTTCTCCATCTGAGGAGGAGTTGTTCCCATGCACCATGTCTTCTGGGCAGAGATGCTGTGGACCCCGCCTTCCTCCTTGGTCCCTTGTGTCTGCACCATCGCCTCCCATGAGCTCTCCTCTAGGTCTCACCAGTGTCTCCACACTTGCTCCACCCATCAGTGCCGACAGGAACAGCTTTCCAGGTTCTTGTGGAGCACATTGTTGACCTCTTTCACTCAGTATTCCACATGCAACCCAGATCAGTTAAAGTATAAAATAAATTTTCTTATAATTTTTAGAAAACTAATATTTTCATTAAACTAAGAGCATCTATCTACCCTTCTTGGTAAGAGAGAATGAGCACTATAATTATGGAGTCTCTTCCATGAATCCTACTTAGTTCTTCTACTTTGTGATAACCAAAACACTTCTTGGAAACTTCCATCCCAAGAGTCCCTTACATGGCACACTGGCTGATAAATTGGGTGGCATACTTTTTATGTTTGCTTTACACAGTTTCAAGGAGTGAAAACTCTGAGTGCAATGCCCTTATGCCACCATATTTCCCGAATATGGGTCACACACTGAAGCTTAGCTTCATTGCCATCTGCCACCTCTGTATGGCGATTTGTTATCCCAAGTTCTCAATCATGGCCCCGTGGTTTCCTTCAAAGTAAAGACTGCAATTATCCCCTTCGCTTCCCATTCGCTCATTGCTGATTGAGCACCTACTGCAGAGTGCACACTGTGCTTGTCGCGTGCATGGGAGCCCACACAGAGCTCAGGAGGTTCCGTCTCTGCCTTTGAGGAATTTAGAATGCAGTGGGAGGGGGCATGGAAGGCCCCTATGCAGGCTGTGTGCAAAGTTGAAAGGGAGGTCAGAGCAAGCATGGTGCTTCTAAGATGAGGAACAGCTGATGTGTGCTATGAAATGCAGTGCTCACAGGCAATGCTGTGGCTAGCCTATGTGTCTTCTTTAAGTTACCTAACATATACCTCCTGCCCTTTCATCCTACGAGAGCATCATCTTCTCAAACACACCATAACAATAACTCATCAGTCCAACTTAGAATTGCACCCTTCTTGAACCCATCTTCTTTATTTGACAGAGAAATCCAGGCACAAAAGAAGTGATAGCATTTCAGTATGCCCAAATAATACCAGGGAGAGGTTTACATCTTCCTACCACTTCCAAATCTTTGTAAAAAAATATTGTGCAAGTGCAGTGATTTAATATATATGAAAGTGTAGAGTAAACTGTGAAGAACCGAATCAACTGTGTGAAGAGTCCAGGATTCAACAAGATTATAATGCACAGAAACAATTCTTCAAGGCTAGAGAAACCAAAAATAACCAGAGGAGGAAAGTCCCCTCCCTATCATAAAGGCAAAGACGTTTGGATCTTGTATTTTTGTCATTTTAGGTCTAATATTTTTCTTTTTCTGAGAGAAGAATTATTTAATGTCATTTCAGCCCTAGCAGAGTTTGAAAAATGGAAAGTTTTATTTGAGGGTACAAAGTAAATGTGCAGGAGGATCCCATTGTGTGTTAGCAACTGCAGCAAGGATGTTTGTGATAAAGTGGTTTTAGACTTTACCGGTATATATGGAAGAGTTTAGAGGAGACACTAGCAAGGCCAATTTGAGGTCAAGGGTAAGGACAATACATCCTAGACAGGGTCCCAGGGCAACTGCGTTTGTGCGCAACTTCATACCAATGTTTCTTTTCTTTTCTTTCTTTCTTTCTTTCTTTCTTTCTTTCTTTCTTTCTTTCTTTCTTTCTTTTTTTTTTCTTTTTTGTACCTCATCTCATCACTTAAGAGCTTGAAAACAGACAGATTTAACCTCTCCATACATGCTTCAACTCTCTTCCTACATAGTGTAGAGATTTATGTTAGGTATGAATAGAATAAAGTGTGTATTCGTGAGATGTGAACGCTGGGAGGTACCTGCAGATAGGTCATTCTCTCTTTGGGACTTTGCTATATTCAAACACAGCTTCAGTGCTGAAAGACATCCATGGAAGTGCCATGAATGGATAAGCCCATGTTCCCATCAGGTATTTATATAGGGCATACTTCAGTCAAACTAGATGAACCTCTTAGGTGACATTTAGCTTTTTCAAAGGAATGTTCTTTAATTATACTTTAAGACATGACATCAGAGGAATGCATGTATTTCTGTGGTTACAGCAGCATAACTCACAATCACTAAATCATGGAAGTGGTCTATGTGTCCATTAAGAGAAGAATGGATAAAGAAAACGTGGTATTTATATACAGTGGAGTTCTGTTCTGCTACAAAGAAGGATAAATTTGAGTCATTTGTAGGAAAATAGATGCACTCTCTGATACCGTAATGCTAAGTGAAATAAATCAGACACGTAAGATTAAATATGACATGACTTCTCTTATGTGAAGAAGCCAAAGTATTAAAAAAAAAGAGAGAGAAACTAGGGCATTAATAAATGAAAGAGCAAAACGAATGATAGAGGCTAGGAAACACAGAGATAGACCTTGCATAAATGGGCAGGGACCAGAACATGGAGGGAGCAAGAAGGGAACGCGGACACACAGAGAGTTACGGTGTGTGCACTGGCTGCCCACAATGCAATCATTCTATCCTGCAAACATGTAGTCATAAAAATAAAAAAATAATAATTAGCACTAGCTACATTCCAGTGGAGAATCATTAACTGCAGCTGTACAGCCGTATCCCTGCTGTGCCTCTTTATTTGTAGAAGCGGTTTGACTCTTATTAGATATGACCAAGCCCACAGCCTGGGGTGCTCTCGTTCCTGCTGTCCCCAGGTACGACTGGCTGGAAGGCAGCTTCAGGAGTTCCCTACCTGAGGTTCACATAATGTCAATAGGCATTTCTCAGTTGCACTGTAGACATCGTGTTCCAAATTTTTATCAAGACCTTCTTGTTGTTTTCCAGTTGCTACAACACACTGTTTTCACTTGAATTTCTATCATACCCACTCTGATTACATGACCTGATTGTACACTGAATCACTAACAAATACTTTATCAGACAATAAAAATAATAATGATAAAACTAAATATTGGTGTGGAACTGTACAGGGCTTTTACCAGTCTTTGGATTCATGATCTCACTAATTTGATCATCAAGTTTACGATTGAATGAAAGACTGTATCTCACCAGTTCACTAACTTGCAAACAACTCCCACCACAAGACCAGTGACTAGTGCGACATCCGGGGCAGCTCTTGAAACTCTGGAGAAAGGACGGTGGAGGATAAAGAAACGAAGACAAGAGATAAAATGCAGAATGCTGAGGTCAGGTGAGTCCCCCCTCTCTTGGTAAGAAAAAGGCCTACCCCTACAACTGCAGTGTATTTCTGTACATGATCAACATAAGAGGCTGTTTACAGAAAATATTAAAAGGAGGGCAAGGAAAAACATCCACTCTTCAACAAAACATCACGTGTTGGTGGTTATAGAGGAAACAAACACTCCCAACACACTAGAGCTCGTCTAAGTCGGTTCATACAGTCTTTCCCACATTGGGAAAGAGATGTCTTAAGTAAAAAGGAGGCAGTTCTGCTGAGCAATGTTAAATGGCATTGTGTACATCTGGTAAATGTGAGCAGTGAGTCCTAGTCAATCACATACCAGCTTTGGGAAAGAATCAGTGAACCTCTCCACAACCCATCCAGGACTTGGGAGGACTTCTTTCTGGTTATTCCCATTATTTAATATTGTGTTCTTCTGGTGTGAAAGAAAGGGTCGCTGTACATCCGCACCCCTGAAGACTGGTGGACCTCAGACTGTCTGGGCAGCAGCATGGCATGGCATGCATTTCTCCTCAGTCTATCCTGGGATCACACTGCACCACAGCCAGGGGGTTTCTCATAAACTCAAGCTGAAGGCCTATAGGTCCAGTGCTTGACACGGTCTTTTTGTTAGCTGTGTCAAGTGAAGTCATCTGCAAATTGGTCAACTGCTTATAAACTTGGATTCATGTGGGCCCTCCACTGTGGGCCTTTGAACATGCCTATCTAAGGAATATGCTTCTCTCCATCTATTCATTGCCTCAGAAGAAAGGCAGAATCAAAGACAAACATGTGAAAGAAGACTGGAAGTCATGAGGAGAGGGGACTTGACTGAAGTTCCATTTCAGGCTCTGGCTCCTGAGCTCCTTTCTCCTCCTTGAGCCTTACCTGTCCAGCATCTGCTCTGCATGCCTGGACTTCTCTCTTGGAGCTCTTCATGCATCCCTGTGCTGGGCTTAGCCTGAGAGTGGACTGCCTGAGGTCCCTTTTCCCTTATAACCTGTTCTTTGTGTTTGCTGCCACATCAATGTGGACATAGGCAAGAGACGAGCAGGAGATAGGCATAGACATCAGGGGAACAGGAAGCCACTCAGCTACTCCCCCGGGGTCGAGCTCAGTGAAGGAACAAAGAGGTAGGCTGGAGTAGGAAGACAGCAGTCAAGAGTTTTAATGTGGGAGATACTGAAGACCAGAGCATCTCCATTTTTGGATAAAAGTGTTTTCTCTGTATCAATGAGGAATGATTCTTTTGTATGTTTTCTTCCTGCCCATGTTGTGTATCTTTGATTTCTGGCTTCAGGTGATTCTGAAGATCATTTGCATTGATCTAATTGTAGGACCCACAGGTCTGTTACAGTAGTTTCTCATTCCTTGCGGCGCACACATCCCCTGAGAAGCTTGATGGGGCACAGACTGTAGAGCTCATCTTTGGGTGACTGACTTGGGGGTCATGGATGACAGCTGGGATTGGTTCTTTTGACTGATTTCCAGTGGGTCTCATGCTACTGCTCTGGAGGCTGAGGTTGGAGGACAACTATGTTACCATACAAATAAATCACTTTCCTTTTTCAGCAATATTAAGTTAGCTACACAATATTTAATTCGGGAAAATTATGCAAAATTCTAGCAAGAGATCAAAAGCAGAAACAGATATTTTTTTTAAAAAAAAACAAAACTGAGTTTAAATTCTAGGGTCTTCATTTGTTGCACATCTACCAAGAGGTTTTTTCGTGGGTCTCCCAACCTGAATTACACATTTAAGTATCAGGATTCACAAACTCCTGACCTGCTTTTGTTGTAGATGTAAAATTCTTATTTCTTCAGTTTAAATGTTTACAGGCCTTGAGTCTTTTTTGGTATCTTAAATCTATGCCTGCCTTTTCTTCTTGGAAGCTGAGTTTCATGTCACAGTGCCTTCAGCTTCCATGTGCTTTATCACTCCCGACCCCCTGAATCACTCATAACCCAGGTCCCACAGTCTCCTCTGTCCTAGTCCTTTCTCGTCTGGTGTTTAGTCTTGAGCAAGTTGTAGCTTCTATATTTCTTATATTGCAGAAGAGTTCTGTGTTCCTCTGTCCCATTTAATTTCCGTTGGCATTGCTTCTCAGTTCTCTAAAGATCATAGTAGGTTAACTTAGATCATCAGCATGGCTGCCCGTATTTATGTATGGACAGGTACTTCCCCAAAGTGCCACATATGTCCATCATTCCAACAGGATGATAAGAATGATATTCTTTAGGTGTTTTTTTGTTGTTGTTGTTGTTGCTATAAAAGTGTATCTCAATACAGTATGACACAAAAGTAGAGATGAATGAAGTACCGTGATTTGTGATGGGGGCAGTGGTCTATGATCTCAAGGTTTAGAAACATCCTATCAAAGAGGAGGGTTCTTTGAGCAATAGGAAGTTCTGGCCTATTGTGTGGCAGTGCCTGTGGATCAATGGCTCCAACCTAAGTCAATTTAAAGTACACTATTACAAACTGATAAACTAACACCCTAATTTTTCTCACAACAGGAACTTGTGCAAAAGTGAAAGACAGTGTTGCACCTGGAAGAGCCTCTGTGGTGGGCACCAGCATTATTAACAAAGCTGAGTGAGGTAGATGCCTTCTCACAACCCTGGCTTCTGACTTATCATATATTTTTTGTTGTACCCCTAATGCCCATTTACTCTTAATTTCTGCATCTAAGGACAAGGTAGAGGGCTATCTGACATGAAACTTTGTTTCTGATCAACTACAAAGAAGTTTCCTAGCATCTGTTGAGCTCAGCTAGTAAGCACAATTTATAAAACAGTGAATGACTAACCCCTGTAACCATTTTAATGACCCTAAAATAAAGTGCTTAGAGCAACATCTGTCTCAGCAGCTGGGTTCTCTGCATGAGTGGGCAGAGTGACACATTGGGACAAATTCTGTTCTCCTTTTTGACAGAAACAATTGCAGCAGATCATTTTTATCGTAATCAATTTAGGTACAGTTTCTTGGAAACCATCTGTGTAGCGTTCATAGATTGTGCTTAAGAATTTAAATGTGTATATTTTTGGTCGCTTGATGAAGCATCTGCTAATGGCCACATAAGTTCTACTTTTTATGCAGAAAGCTGTTTTCTTGTAAAGGAATTAGTAGAATGACTACTTGATTTTATCCTTTTAAATACCCAATAAGCTGCTGCCATTTGAATGACACCCGCCACAGAGTGTTAGTTGTTGAATTAATTGCTAAACAAATGTAAAAATCAAAGCTGGAGTCGAAGTTGTACGATCAACAAAGCCTTGGTGAAACATTTCATAGGAGCTCTGTCTCTAGCTCATAATTTTAAATTAATGGGGCCCCATTCAAAAGTAAAGACAGGCATGACTTTTGGTAGTGATCCCTTTTCTTCCATTTTCATTCAATTTTTGTTGGTGGCTTTGCAGCTATTAATTGAGGAACACCATGAAGAAATAAAATAACTAAAGTGCCAGCATTTACTTTAGCATTGAGAATAATTTTAGAATCATATTAAAAGATAATTGCTCCTAAAATACTAGATAATGAAAACTGAGTGGCTCTGTTGCAGGAATAAGGACCTGCTTCACACACGCCATCAGCTCTATTTCGGGGATGCAAGGCATCCTTCAAAGAAACTCAGCTTTGACAGCATATTTTGAAAAGAGAATCCTAGTCTTGTTTGAGAATTACTTGGAAATATAGCAAATATGGCACTATCCAGAGCATCTATCATAACAGAGGATTCCACAGTTTGAAGAAAATATCTTTTTCTTCACTCTGATGGCAGACATATTTGATCTCTTTTCTACTCAAAGGATTTCCAAAAGCCACAAAACTAAGCAGGAATTTGGAGAGCTCATTAAATAAAATGATGTCAAAATCTAAATCTTATGGGGCTGGCAAGATAGCTTAGTGGTCTAAAGGGCCAGCTTAGGCAGGGTCAGGGGACCCCAGTTAGATCCCTGGCACCATATGCTGCTCTAGACCTGCCCTCACGGAGGACTGAGCTAGCCAAAAAATAATAATAAAAAAAGAAAGAATTTAAATCCTATGAGGTGTTATCTCTCTGAAAGATACACAATTTAGATTTTCATAGAAAACCAAGCAGAAGTTTAGGAGGAATGTGAGTTTATAGTCACAGTTACAAATACATATTAAATGCCTGTGTGTGGGGTGCAGGGTTGCAGGGTAAATACGATGCAGTCCTACCCAAAGGTGTCCCAGCTCTAAGCAGTAAAGAACCTCATGGAATTGAAGTGGTTTTCTTGCTCACAGGGAGCTACTACAGGGAACCTCAGCTTGGCACAAAACCATGAGCAGTTAGCAAAGCAATCAATGTGATCATGATCACTCATTTCTCTTTCACTCCTCTGTGGCTATCAGCCTTTGTTGGCAAAAGTCATGAATTGCCTTTAATAGTAGGCAGGTAATAATCAGTTATTAGTCACTGAGTAATTTGTATGGCTCTACATTAGTTAATGGAGCTGTTAAAACAATGTGCAATTAGAACCAGTAATAAAAATGTTTCATGGTTTTATTTCTGTCTCTGACATTTGAAAACCACACACTCCGAAAGGCATGAAAACAGAGAAATAAATATGGTATTTGCATAGGATTGACTTCATGACACCGACAACATTGTGATGGTTCATATTTCCCAACGTGTCTCTGCCGTAGAACATTCCATTGCAATCCCAGAAGTGTCTCAGCAGCACTAATTGATGGGAGGCTCTAGAAATAGCAGGGGACGAGAGTCCTTAAAACATGTGCCTTTTTTGTCTTCTTGGTCTAGAGAAGTTCTTTGTACCCTGACTAACGGTTAGCTAAATTGTCTCCAAACTTAATGGAAGAATCTGGTGCTATGGCTCTAATATGTTGGAAGGTATCCAGACAATTAGAAACGTCACGTCAATAATATCCCCTCATGCCATCTGTAAGAATCACACCAAACAGACTTACTACCCAGGGACACACTACAAAACAAAACTTTCACTAAACGAGGGAATAAGAAATTCACACATACACATGCACTCAGACACATGCACCCACACTGCACGATTCAAGGCTTGTGTAAATACACAACAGTGTATAGAAGCCACTTAGGAAGTGGCTCAC
Organism: Capromys pilorides; assembly: GCA_004027915.1. Lineage (NCBI taxonomy): Eukaryota > Metazoa > Chordata > Mammalia > Rodentia > Capromyidae > Capromys > Capromys pilorides. Next base: position 8,793 of record PVKN010009679.1, read on the forward strand.
AGTGTTGAGCGTCCATGCACAACAGAGAGCTCGGCAGGGTGCTCACACTGGCTATATTTTCAAGGCACATTTGGTAGTTAATCTTGCTGGTTGCTTGTCTGTGGTTTTCATTTGCAAGCCACTAACTAAGATCACTCAACTCTTAGACTTGTGCTATGATACTGGCAGTCACATCATAGTTCTGTTGAGCTCCAGCCGACTCAAACTCCAAGTGCTGCGGTGTTAGGTAAACAAGAAGCCAAGAAAGGCTGGTGCTTAGGTGGCCCTAGCACAAGCATTCATTTCAGAGTCTTTGGAGTGCATAAACACTTTGCAGGCTGGGGCCTTTGGGTCAATCTTGGGATCCCCAAGGGGAAGGAGATTTCCTTGTGTGTTAAAATGGGTAAGCTCCTTATCCCTTTCAGACATGTAGAGGATACATGAGAGGAGTTGTGAGACTGTACAGGGGCCCAGGCTTAGCTTCCTCTCCCCTCCCTCCCTCTGTCCCCTTGTTCCTCCCTCTCTCCCTCCTCCCTCCCTCCCTATCTGCTTTCCTTTCTTCCTCTCTTGATTCCTGGATTCTTTCTTTCCTTTGTTTTCTTCTTTCTGTTCTTCACAGAGGAGAACTAGAGTCTCATTGTCTACCTCTGGCCCCTGCTTCATCCCATGAGGGCCTGGAGCTCTCTACCGCACACATGGCGCAGATGTGATTAGGCCAGGCCACTGCAGCCAAAGCCTCTCTGTGTCACATGCCTTTGCATAGAATGTACCTGCACCTTCTCTGTCTGCATGCTGCCATCCTTAGGAACAGAAGGTGAAGAATACTGTTCATGGTCATCTGGCTGTGCAAGTGCAAAGGTTGCAGAGGTCTGTGGTGGCATCCTTCTCTCTCCAGGACCCGACCTCCCACCAGGATGGGGACACTCAGCCATCTCCAAGAGCAGGTTGGTGACACATGTGCACAGAACACACACAATGGAAGGTGGGAGGAGATTGGGGAGCACATGCCTATGCTGCAGAAACAGCTCCAGTCAACTGGGGCCATGGGAAGATGCAGTCCCAGCACTGGCAGTTCTGACTTTTGATGAGCAAACTCCTGGATTTTTAAAATGTTGCCTCAAATGAAAAATGGTGGTGGGGGATAAACAAACATGTTTGTCGGTCCGTTGGGGGCCACGGGCTACCAGTTTGAGAACTCCACCATTGCAAGAGAAAGGGTGCCCCACACTGTCTTTTCTCATTTTTTTCCCAGCTCACTTAGTTTCAAGTCATTCCTTTTCCAGCCCTCCTGCCTACAGCAACATCTGCTCTCATCCCTCTGACCTACTTTTTTTGGAGTCATTCTTTTTGCCTATAATGTATAACATCACGCTGACATTTAGGCCAACTTGCATATCTTCTGAGATTCAAGTCATGCCACTGCCAGAATGCAGCCTTCCCCTCAGCCTCAACCAACTGGGGATCTCGGCACTCATGAAGAACCAGTGTTCTGAGGTTCAGCAGATGCCCCATGGAAGGCAGGAGGCGGGCTCAACACAGCTGCTTGTTACAGTCACCCCGAGAACTTTAAGAAGTGAACCCAGGGCCTCACCTCTAGCAATTCTGGTCTAATTGGCCTCAGGTGAGAAGAGGGATTTTTGTTTTTTTGTGTGTGTTTTTGTTTCTGTTTTTGTTTTTATGCTCCCAAAGTGATTTTAACTTGCCAGAGTAGAAAAATATTGAGATGGTTAATTTCCTCATGGGTATGTTCTGATTAATCAGACTGCTGTTTCCCAAAAAGAGACAAAGAGCAGAGTGGGTGTTTTATATTTATATTTTACTCACAGAGGAAGAGATATGGAGTATTACATGCAATAGACAGTCCACGGATGCTCATATCAGCTGGCAGTGATAGAGCCCACAAATGGCCAAGGAGCTCGCGTCTCTGCACATACTGCTTTTACTCTGCAGTCTCCTGCTAAGGGTTCTTGGAGTTCTACAGGGTGGGAAGCATGGTCACGTGGTAAACAGCCCAGGAAAAGGAGCTGGGATTGCTACAGCCACAGCTACTTCACATTGTGTGTTGGACTCCAGGTCTTCTAACTGACATAGACTCTACATAATCTAGCTAGTCGTGGAAGAAGAAGCGGCGCCTGTGGTCTCCAAGCAGGCTGGAAGTTTTCTCCTATGTCCAGAGTCTTTATGCTATGCTTCACTTTTTTGAGCCATTCCATTTTCCCCAGCAGTTAATTCCAGCAACAGATAAGAAGTACCAAACTCAATCTGGAAATGCAGGCTTATTTCAATGTTACCACTAATAAAAATTGAAACAACTAGAATTTGTAAAACCTCATGGCATACTATTTTATATACAGAAATTAAAATGCTATTTGTAAAAATTTATTGTATCAGGATGCAGATTTCGTTGAATTTATTGTAACAAACTTACTTGTTCATTCATGAAGTCATTCAAGCATCTATTTACTGACATCAATTATGAAGGAGGTAACAAAATATCCTCTCTATAACCTAAATAGTCAAGACATGAATACTTGACATGAATACTGTGAAGTGTAACCATGGTTAGGAAGATATTCTTTAAAATTTCTACATTGTATTTCTGAACGGATTTGAGGAAAACTACTCTGTGTGTATTTTCTCTTGCTTTAATAATTTCACAATAGTTAAAATAGTAGTATTTAGAAGCTGCTCCCACACCTTTGTTTTCTGGAAAAGATGTAAGAACAGACATAGTTTTGCTTCTTAGTTTATAAAAGGCTGTGCTTATTGGGGCCAGTGAGATGGCTCAGTGGACTAAGCGCCTGCATAGGCAAGCACAGGGACTGGGATTCAACCCCTGGCAACACATGCCGCCCTGTCCCAGCCCTGGACCTGTCCTCCCCAGGCACACCTGTAATCCCAGCACTGGGGAAGCTGCAAACAGGAGGATCACTAGGAGTCCAAACTGTGCAGCAAGAACCTATACCAACTGCATAAAGAAAAAGTTATGCTTCTTGCTCCTGTGACTGTGTTTTTGACAGATTGCACACAATTGAGGTTGAAAATCATCTGGAAGCAAAATCCCTGGACTTCTATCTTGAGCAAGCAGCTCAGTACTAAAGCTGCTCACTAACATAACTCGTGTGTTCAGGGACTTCTATGACATGGAGACTATTGCTACCACTCTTGGCGTTATCAGGGCAAAGATGGAAACCTCATACTGGGCTCACAGGTTTAACTCGCTAGGCGCCCAAATGGTGCAGGAGCGCAGTCCAGGAAGAGCTCAGAGGCTGCTACACAAAGGGTGAAGTGCTTGAGAAAGAGATCAGATGTTTGAAATTTGCAAAGAATGGAGGGGACATCAACTTTTGTATATAACGCACCTGTGCATTAAGAATGCCAGCCAATGGTACTATTTTATTTTATATTCTATTGTTTCTTTTATGGTATTGGGAATTGAACCCAGGGTCTTTCCACTGAGATACACCCCTGCTGTCCTTTTGGTATGTTGCATTTTTGAGATAGGGTCTTACTATGTCGCTAAGTTCTCTGTGCTGGACACAAGCTCTCAGTCCTCCTGTCTCAGCCTCCCAGAGTATTAGGATTACAAGCACAACCCACCATGCCTGGAATTTGCTGGTATAATTTTTAGTATTTATGAGACTTGGGTTGATGCCATCCCTCCCACGAAGTCGTATTTTTTATTAATTCCCAGCCAAGGCAGATGATGAATGGTTTATGAATCTGATTCGCCTTTAATGTGCTGTTTTAAAGGAGTGTGGTGGGTTCCCGCCTATGACCTTGACAGGCCAAGGACATGTCTGATGTTGACTTAGAACTGGTCAGCAGTGGGCAGGTCCTCTGGGCAGCAAGGCCATTCTCTTAGAGATGAGAAGCTGCATCTTCCCTTCTCATAGTCATCCTTTGGCTTCCCCAAGATTTTGAACAGAGCACGCCAAGAGAGCCACTGGACAAGTGTTGTAACTTGTTGAAATGTCTAAAGCATTTGTCTATCTCTTTCTGGGGAAGTTAGCCAGGAGGTTCCATACACAGTATTAATCCAAATACTAAATGTGCCCCACTGTACTCATCAAATACAGTAAATTAAGACCAATGTGACCCCCACTTTCCACCGATGGCATCAGTAGGTGCAGCCCTGGGAGATGTCACGGAGGTCACAGTTCACCGTGGCATTGGTTTTTCTCCACGTAAACATGTATGTTCAATGTTGACAGATTCATGTGTGGAGAAATGCGCTGAGCACCCCGAGGAAGCAGCGCTTCTGTGGACGAGATCGACTTTAGACTCTTTGCTTAGAAAGTAGGGTTCAACTCTGCAGTCAAGAGTGCATGGGTGGAAAAGCCAACAGCAGCTCTCCAGTGCTGCAGGTCCTCTCATCTACTGAGGCACTGCTGAAGAAGATGTATTCTTGCACAATGAAGTATTATTCAGCCGTAATAAAGGTGAACTCGAGATTTTTACAGGTCAATGGATACAAGTAGAGACCATACTCTTAAGTGAAGTAAGTCAGTCCCACAGGGGCAAACATCATATTGTTTCACTAGTATGAGAATCTGAAAAAGTAAATCAATTATGAAAGGCACAATACGTACTATGAAAGAGAAAGAACCTATTCAAAGAGAGGAAAGAACTGAGCTCAGGAAAAAGACAGAAGTTGGAGGAGAGATATATTTATTTGTATGTAGGATAGCTTGGCTAATTCTATTGCTGATTTTTGCTAGTGTACAGAGGGGAGCAGTGATGCTTAAATTTATTTTTTCTTGTCCTTTTTAATTTGTTATAACTTTTTAAAATCAATTTTACATGCTTATATCTGGTAATCTGAACAACTAATTTGAAGACAACCTTAAGCAGTACAGCAACCATTGTCTATACCTATAGTTTTATTTGAAGTTCTGTGCCATTTCTATTTTTTTGCTATTTTGTATTCTCTTTAGATAATGATAAAATTTTAGAAATCAAAAAGTATTTCAAGTCCTTGAATAAGTCACTTAACTGAGTTTGCCTCAGTTCTCAAGTAGAACGAAAACCTCCCTCTCTCCTCTTCTTCTGTCCTCTCATCTCCTTTCCTCTCCTTTTCTTTCTCCTGCTTGGCCTCCTCCCTCCTCCTCCTCTAACACCATCTCTCTCTCTCTCTCTCTCTCTCTCTCTCTCTCTCTCTCTCTCTCTCTTTTTCAGTATAATGAAGAACAAATGAGATAAACAATAAACAAATGAGTTGAAAGAATAAATGAGTTGACACAAAGCAAAGTGTTTAAACAGACCCTAGCTTGCAATATGGCTCTTAATAAAGTCACAATTATTATCAGTCAGAAAAACCATGAAGGTAACAAACATACTTCCTATGCTGTATTTGGTTTGCTGAGAGGACACACACAAGGAAATGTGCAATTCAAGAAGACAACGATGTGCGCTCCATCATCTGACTATGTATGTGCTACCTTCCCCTTCATTTTTGCATATTCCAGATCTTTGATTTTTCAGTCATCTTAACTGAAATAAAATTTTTTGAATTCGTTCAAAGTTTCTGAAGAATAAGCAAGAGAAGAGAGTGCATCTGTGGGTTTCTATGGGAGGCAGGGTTTGGCATGTCATAGAGAGCCCTGTTTATTACCCGAGCCACAAGCACCAAAAGTGCCCAGGAAGACAAGGGACGGGAACATCAGAAAATAATGGCTCCAAACTTAGAAGTAGTCCTCTTCTTGGTTCCTAGCAGCCTCATTTAGTTTGGGTCAGGAAATGCCGAAAACTACAGAAGCAGCAAACCAGGGGATCATGGGAGGAAATAGCAAGAGCCATAACATCTGTCTCTGAAAATTAGGATAAAGATCTAGTGACTTCCAGAAGGCTGTGTGGAAGGTGAGTGGGTCACGGAGCACTGTGCTCCTCAGTGGCTCATCCATGAATGAGAAAATGGTTGAACGTGGTACAGGAGGTAGTCTGGTTGGAGTTGGTCCCTGGGGCATGATGCAGAAGGGTGCACTCCTGGCCCTGGGCCTTCCTTGTCTTGCTGCTTCCTGACATGTGGACAGATGGTGAGCAGTTCTTTGGTCTCTGTGTTGGGCCAGCTGACCATGGGCTGAAACCAAAGGCCATAAACCAAAATAAGCCTTTCCTCCTTAAGCTGTGGGTATTTTGTTTTAGCAACTGAAAAGTGATAAAGATGAACAACTGAGGGGCTGGGAAGATAGCTCAGTAGAATAAGTGCTTACCTGGCAAGCTCAAGGGCCTGAGTTCAATCCCCACTTCTGAAAAAACAAACCAACAAGCAACAAACTTCTAATCAAGACCTGAAGGTTTGCATTTACCTGAGTCTTCCTTGGATGTTAGACTTGGATCAGATCCCCCTGCTTCCCCAAGCCCTGTTCTAGAATCACCACCCCCAGGGCTCCCCTTCCATATTTAGAGGACTGAGGATCAAATACAGACATGCTTTCTGCCCTCAGAGGCTTTCCCACATAGGAAGCCCTTGTTTTTCTCCGTTCTGATACACATTGCCAATCTCTTCACTGAGATTGTTTTTGGGGGGTATTGTTTCTCAGCTGAAGTCTAAAACTTCTCCCCAAAATGCAGGTAGACTGCCTTCTCCACACTCCCAATGAAAGGAAAGAGGGGAAAAAAAAAAAGATCTCTATGTAGGAAATCACGCAGTAGAAATCTTTGCAATTGTCCCAGCCTGTGTTCCCTTGCCGCCAGCCTGGCTAAGGGTCATTAGCTTAATGAGCTATTGTATTTTTCCCTTTTTCTCTAAAAAGTCTGCTGAAACGTCCTCTCAGGAGCCAAATGAGGAGGCGAAGAAATAAACAGCAGCTGAGGGCTGAGGGAGATTAGCCAGAGAGCCTGTCAGCTCAGGATGGTTGTGGAGGGTGTGTGTGTGTGTGTGTGTGTGTGTGTGTGTGTGTGTGTGTGTGTGTGTGCACAGAGGCATGTAAAGGGAGAAGTCTCTGACTGCCCCCTAGAAATAGCTTCCTCCATAGGCAGCTCTTGTTTTGGAATCAGAGAAGAAGATACAAGATTAAAGCAAAGGTAGGAAGCTGTTTCCTGACAAGATGATTAAAACGTTATGGGACAAGCCCGGTATTATAGCATTGTAGAAAGCTGAGGTGGGAAGATTATAAGTTTGAGTGCAACCTGGGCAATTTAGCAAATTGACAAGATCTTGCCTCAAAATTTATGAGAAAAAACAAAACAAAACAAAAAACGTTGGGGACATCTCAGTGTGAAGGCCGTGGATTCAATCCCAGTGTCACATACACACAGAGAAACAATGGCAAACACTATGTGCCTATTCATGATTCTTATGTGCTATTGACCAGGTATAAAACCTTGGTTTACTTAGTTCAAAGAGGAAATATAACTTAACAAACACATAGCAAGAATCTACTAAAGGGACATTGAAGAAATCAATGTGCATATTCAGTGACAGATTATTGGTCCACTAGGGCGGAAGGGATCCCAAAAGAGAACTTGATCCCTCCCTGAGCTTGTCCAGTTTTACCCCAAATTCCTACTCTCTATCTGCTTCTGAGACCAAGCTGCAATCCTCGGAGTGTTTCTAATCCATGTTCCCAGATCTTGCTTTCTGAAATGATTTCTCTGTAGCACAGGCTCATTGTAGGGAATTTGAAAATTGAGACAAGTACAAAGAGAATCAAAATCCCATGCAATCCCATGTCATAAAAATCCTATTTATCTCAGATATGTAGTCTCAAACACTTGCAGTCTAAATCGCACCCCAACATCACATGACATTTTTGTGACACATTTCAACCAAACTAGCGTAAAGCGAGGTAACCTGTTCTTCAGGGAATGGAGCACAGCACGTAGAGTTGTTCTTCCAGAGCGCAACAAAGACGACCCCCATCAGTGTGCCGCACATACCACTTAGGCTCTCGGCATTCTTCACTGTCGGTAACTAGGACAAGAAATATTTGGTAAAAGCATGTACATTCTCAAAATATGTATACATAGGCATGTGTGCATACACCACACACACACACACAACACACAATGCACACACACACACACACACACACACACACACACTCCTCATTTTCCAGAAAAGCCACAAAATTTTATTCCCTTCTAAAGTTCATGAAAGCATTGATCCTATCTTTTTGACCCTGAATTTCAACATTTAAACTTGATTTTGTTTCTATCTCAAAGGGCACTAAATGGTATTTCACTGATTAAATAAGAAATGCTGTTTCATATGGATGGGCCTTTGCCCTGGAGGATGCCCTAGAGCTCGGCCCTACAGGGAGCCAAGGGTGACACCCCACTGGACCTGGCCTCTCCAATCCCTAGACTGGGACCCTCAGCTGCGACCTGCTGCTGATGAGACATCCTCTCTCAGGTCATCCTGCAAGGGCTCCCTTGAGGAACCGAGAGGCGTCTCTGGTGAAGACCTAGCACTTCATCAGGAAGATGTGCAGGAAGCCTGGGGAAGGTGTGGCGGGTTCTGGGACCACCCACTCACACTCTGAGTCAGATGCTTCCCTACTGAAAGGTACCCAGCTTCCCTCGCACCTGGAGAAGGACAAAGTGGTGCTCAAAACCTCCTCTCTTCCCCTTTTGCTTGTTCCTCCTTGGACTCTTTATGGCTGGAACCTACCAGTTGCTCCTTTCAGAGAACAGCTCTCTCCACCATCGCCTGCTGGCCTGCTGAGCTTGGCTCACTTACACATCTCTTTTAAATGTCTCTAAATGCCTTGAGGCTGAGACCCCATCTTGTGTGTCCCCTGTGCTGAGCAGAGAGAGTCTGCAGCCTCATGTGTGACAGATGACTGAATAGAGATCAGGCAGCAGCTTCCAACCCAGATGGTACCTGTCCTGGGGAGCTTCCTCTTGCTCCCCACTCCAGCCTGGCTGCCCCACTCTGGCTCTGGCTGTGGGCTCTTCAGGGCAGCCTGGTTTCCCGGGGCAACCTGCTCTCTCTTTCAGAAAGCATTTCTCCTTTGCAGTTCTGGGGCCTGCAACTTTTGCCATATGTCGGTTTTCTCTGCCTTCATGATCCCAGCCATATTAATGTTATAATTAGAGCCAGTATTTATACAGACTTTTTGCATAAAAGCAGCCCCTTGCGCTTTGCAGGAGTGATTTACTTTATCTTGCCTGCATTGCTGGTTTGGGATATTATTCCATTTTAGATTTGGGGACAGATTGGGAGAGAAAAAAGGAAGGGGAGAGAAGCAGGCTGAGACAGAAATGTAAAAGGAGCAGACATCCACTGCAGAGGAGCCCTCTGGCTGCAAAAGCAGCCCTGCTCTGGCCTCAGGGCTGCAGACTAGATTGGGGCATATTTGTCCCAGTCTCATTGATTACAACTGGGACCTCTTCTTGAGCTTTAGCTTATACTCATCTGTGTAACTGAGTAATATTAATAGAAGGAGCTGAAGGATTGCAATGCTCTGTATTTTGAAGGCTTTCTGAAAAATTATGCAAAGAGATAATAATACCAGCCCTTGGTTACTGTGATAATTAAGAAAAAGAACAGGAAATAAACTTAGGACAATGTTTGCTTTTAGCATGAATTCATGGAAGTTAAGGTCATAGCTCTGAGTTACACTTCACTTTCAGGTAGGTTATATCAATACACATACATGCACACACACACATACGTACAAGGAAAATCAGTACTTTCTGAGCAAAACTCAGCATGCAGGTTGTGAAATCTTGTGTGAAAGGACCACAGGGCTTGGCCTGGATTGCTATAACTCATTGGCTCCCAGGGGAACGTGAACCTCAAGACTCCCATCATGTCCCAAGCAATGTGATAGCCAGTCTTTTGCACCCAGTGCAGCCAGGTTGGTGCAAAAATCATTCAAAGCAGATTCAAAAAGGTGAGTCAATAGCTCCTCCAAAAGACATCCTGAGACATCAAGTGCTTATGCATTGTGCCACCTCTCTGTCACCAGGACTGATGTCCTTGTCTTCCATCCTGAACCCAGAATAAGCCTTTTATAATGAATTTGATGGTTCCACTGCTGAAGCCAGCTCTTGCCCGACCCACCTTGTGAGGCCCTCCCTCTTCTCAGCAGTCTCATCGCTGGCACCTCACGACTCTTCTGCCCTGTTCCGCATTCTTGATGCTCCAGTGAACCCAGCTAATCCCTGCCCCAGGAAATTTGTTTGCTATGACTGCTGCCTGAACAACTTGCATGGCTTCACCTGAGTGTTCTCTTCAGCACTCCTCAGATGTAGCTCCAGTGGCCTATCACCAAAACCCATCAGATGCTCACCTGGGGTTTACAGGCTGCCGTCTCTGCCAAAAGGAAGCTTTCCAGAATGGTCTCTTTGGTTCACATGTTTTTACCCAGCACCTACATTTGAGTTGGGTTCAAAGTGCACACAGTCATTTTCTATTGAAGAGAAAAGTAGATGAATATGAGGTGTGTTGAAAATATGCCATGAATATTTAAATTCAAATATATTGATTATAATACAAATCATGTTATTAATGCCCCTTCAAATAATCCATCTCGCTTTGAACACAGAACCCATTATTGTTGCAACTTTCTGAGGTGGTTCTGGTCCTCTACTTTCATGAATGTCTTTATCTGGCACAATAAAAAAATCACTTAATATTGTCTCTGAGTGCCATCAATGGAAAGGCAAGCCCATAAAAACACACACTGTGTCCTTATACACTTTGTTCATGGTATCTGGTGCCATGTGGCTTCTGGCTCTTCCCTAATGTCAAAATGACCATGAAAGGGAAACATTTTGAGTCCATTCAGAATTTTGAGGCAGCCAGGACAATGCAATTGAAGACCGTGAGGAAAGAGTACTGCGGAGCTGCTGCAGGAAGTGGCAAGGGTGATGTTGTGTGTGTTTTCAAAGCAAGAGGAAATTTCTGAGGGAGATTAAAGGTAATACAGTTTTTATTGTAATAGACTTAAAATATGTAAGCATGGTATTTTTCAAACACATCATACAAGTAGCTGAATGCATCCATCACATGGGAGCATCTAATTCCTAGGCCCATTTTATTCCTGCTGACTTACTTTATTTTGCATGAAAGCATGAATCCCTTGCATTTGCATGACAGTGCAGTTAACAAAATGTTTTACATCTGCTCTCAGGATGGATCCTCTCTGTGGTCTTATCCAGCTTCTCCGGTAGCCAATGAAGGTTGACTTCTAATGCTTAGGATCTGGGTGGGACCCCAGGTGTTGCTCAGGTGCCCAATGCATTAAAGCCACGTTGTATATGCTCTGCACTGTGTGATTCAGTGGCTAGGGCTCCTCTCTCTTTTCACTCTACAGGGATTTGTCAGAACTGGGTCCCTGGGTCCAGTCAATCCCTACACCCTACATCTAGCCCAACATCTTGTGATAGCAGTACCTGTATTATCATCCATCTAATGTGAGTGGAAGTAAGACTTGAACTCCCTTTAGTTCCAGCTGCAATGGCTGATTTCTACTTCCTATAAATGAGGTGCCAAGGGAGATCATTTTCCTATCTTTGAAGTATCCAAGTTCAGTCTTGATGTGAATGAAGCTATGTCAGATTCTTTACATGTTCAAGGTTGCTAACTGCTTTGTGATCATCCTCTAGACAGTGCTCTGGGTGTCTGTCACCTTTCATCAAAGGCAGGCCTTTCTAGCTTTATTAGTGCTATGCAAATTATAAATCTAGGCTACTCACCTTAAATTGGTGTCCTTTTCAGCCTGCAATGGTGACAGTAAAATAATTTATTTTAGCTCCAATAGTTATATGTTAAAGCTATTTCCATGTGCAAAGTGGTAATCCTAGTTCTCTGTTGTCTCTCTTGGTTTGGGAGCTGAGATAATTCACAACACCTGGAACAGGATGGGAAGGGCTTGGGCAGTGCCTTGTTCCAACTCCATAATTGCACATAACATGGAGCATTTGTCATTGCACAGATCTCAGATAAGCCCTCTTGCATGCTGGTTGCTCCCCACGCACACAAGTACTAAGACTTTATCTCTGTGCACTTCCTTGTGCCACACTGATGTTCAAAACACTGTATGAATGTAACAGGACTGGTCTTCACAGTGGCTCTGCAAAGTGGCGCTGCCGTGTCCCGCTGGGAGATGAGAGTCCTTACACATTCTCTCACTCATTTGTGCACATCCAGCCACTGCTCCACTTAATGTGAGCTCCAGGAAATCCACCACCAGGCCCAGTCTTCCCTCCACTGAAGACACTGTCTGAAGTGGCTGTGTCTCTCCTCCTATGAGCACTAAGATCATGCCCGAAGGCCCCAGAGAAACTTTGCTTAGGGAATATTCATAAAAATCATTAAACACATAAAACGACAAGCTTGTGCTTCTAGCTAGAGGTTGGGAAAGGAAGGGCACACAACAACGCTAGACTCTCTCAGCACAAGTCCTCTTGCCTCCTACTTTAAATTCCTTACCCTTGAATTTTATGTAGCTCATAGGGAAAATGATGTTTGAAATTCATATCTCATCCCAGAAGATCCTATTAGGCAATATGGGACTGATTTGTCCCATCTAAGAGCTCTGTGTTACTTAAAGTACTTAATTCTGAATTTTATAATTAACAACGTAGGTTAAAGAATGCATCAAATGGAACATTTTTTTCTAAAAATTCTATGTTCTTCATTAATTCAGCTAGCAAATACCGCCCCATTTGAAACCAGGTATATCTGGCAGATGGAGCCAAAGTAGTAAACTAACTGCCTACTAGTGCAGGCAAGCTGGAGAATGTTAACGGCCTGGGTTATTTTGGGGAGGTTCAGCAGATTTCTTCTTTCCATAATAAGTGATTTTTCTCCACAGAATTTTAAATATAACTGATTTTTTCCCTTAACAAAATAAAGTTACTCCAAAATGGAATGTTTATTAACTCTTTCCATAAGTCACTTTTAAGATCAAACTTCAGAAAGAAAGGAGTGCACATGGTGCTTTTGGGTTGTCTCAAATGCTCTGTTGTCTAGCCTATCATTTTCATTAAAATTTTAAAATTACCTAATCTGTGAATAAAAGGTTGAAAAGTAGCTCATCATTTTCTGCTTTGAATAACAAATGATGACAGGCTCACCAAAGACAAAACATAAATATCATTTTGTCACCCACACATGATGTTCCCCCAGTGACAAAGGCTCCACTCTAGATGATGCGCTTTGCCTAGTACCCGATCATAAACTGAAAGTGAAATAGCTGGGTTGGCTTTGTGCATGAGAAATTGATCGTGTACAGCCTGACAATGAGAAAACTGGTTTTATTTTGCAGTCATTTCTCCCTAACTCTAAGATCTTGGGCACAACCCTTAGTTTCTCTTGTGCAAACACAATGAGACGGCAACTGAGACTGGGAGTGAAGGCACATGCCTGTAATCCTAGTGCTTGGGAGGCTAAAAACAGGAGGATCACTATGAGTCCAATCTGCTTAGTGAGACCCTGTACTAAATACGTAAAAAAAAGTAAAAATGAGAACAGATTTGCCCAAACACAAGCTTAATCAGTCTGATCTCCCTCGTGAAGTATGTGAATTGTCCTGTAATAAATGTCCTTGTAATGAATGCTGCAGTTGGCTTTCTCTTGCAAAGCTCTCTCTTGACCAGTGGCATTCTCTTCCAACTTTTTAGTTTTCCTTCAGTTAGAGATAACACTAGGAAACTGAATTTCATTTCTGGAAGGAGCCACAATCTCTCTATGGCCTTTGTGCGTGGAGAAAGGTTTAGAGGATTGACTTCCTCCAGGTTTAGAAGAGGAATTTTTCTTTCTGGATGCTTCTGTCCCCTGCCCCACTCCTTACAACTCCAGTATCAGCTATCATCAAGCAGATGACCACACTTTACCTGGAGTACAGTGGAAGCCTTGTTATTAAATCAGGAGAACTTGAGTGAATATATATACTCTGTATTTAATATACAGTTTGATTTCCATAGCTTTAATTACCTGTGGTCAACTATATCCAAAATTGTAAAGTAGAAAATTTCATAAATAAGTCATAAACTGTAAATCACATTTATTATACTGTATGTTTATAATTGCCCCACTTTATTAGTACTTGTCTTGCTCTCTTTTCTCTCATTGCTGGGACAAAAAAACCAGACACCCAAAATTAAGGAAAGAAGGCTTTAGTCAGCTCACAGCCTGTGGAGGTTTCAGTCCGTCCTTGGCTGCCTCCAAGGCAGAGGGGCACATGGAAGAAGGCAGCAGTTCATGGTGATGGAAGGAGCCATGGAAGCAGCAGCAAGCAAGCCTCTCTCCCTCCCTCCCTTAATTGCATTCAGGCTCTCTGCCCCAGGGCAGTGCAGCTCTCACACCCATAATCCTAGCAGCACTCACAACCACAATCCCAGCAGCCCTTGAGACCATAATCCCAGCACTGGATCATGAATTAATCATAAATTCTAGAAGCCCACCGCAATAAGTGCATGAGGCATTGGGGAGATAACTAAACAGAAACCATAACCGTACCTACTTTTATCTCTTACTGTGCCTAACTGTAAGTTAAGCTTTATGACATGTGCACAAACACAGGAAAAAATAACAGTTTATGTGGAGTCTGAGGCTCTGTGAAGCTTCAGGCATCCACAAAGGTCTTGGCAGAATGCGTGCTCAGGGTAAGGAGGGATGAGTGTGCTTTTCATGTGCCTGTGTAACTACACTTATTTCCTGAACTATATGGGTCATCATATGGAGAGAGAGAGAGAGAGAGAGAGAGAGAGAGAGAGAGAGAGAGAACAGGAGAGGAGAGG
>PVKN010009680.1:0-23458 GCA_004027915.1 Capromys pilorides
AATCATGATATGGACATTCACCAATTGATAATATGATAAGAAATAGACCTAGAATTGTCTAATTCTGAATACTGGCTGAAAAATAACAGAATATATTTCCATTGATGTTTAGAGTATATGCCATTTTAATTTAACTAAAACAAGGTAACCCTCACACCCCTATGTAGAAGTGATATTCCATATTTTAAAAATTGTATCCCTGCGACGCTTGTCCAGGCACATGCATATGTGTTTCTAGAGCATGGCCGTCTGAATGAGCTTCCGTTTTCCTCTGCATCCAAGTCCGTGTGAGGGGCAAGGTCCTTGCAGCAGTGGCCAGCCTCATTTATAGCCACACACTTTGCCAGAAAGCCCTGTCCCCCTAACTGCCTATGGATTAGAATGAACATATGAACATCTGTAGCTGTAGGAGAGGCAGAAAAAAAAATGAACATTTGTCTCATGCAAATCTGTATTAAGGATCTACACTGGAAGGCCCAAAGGTCACTGGTGGAAGCTAGAAAGTCTGTGCCAGTGGAAAGAAGGATCTGTTCCAGCAGGCAGAGGGGTCTGCCCTGGAGCTGGGAGGTGACACTCAAAGTGGGGACCAGAGCTCCCCCAAAGAGAGCCACAGCCATCCTCAGCAACCGTGAGGACTCGAGCTCCTCCAACAGTGACAACAGTTGAGTCCATAGCAGGAAAGCCAGCATGACAAGCTACTCCAAGAGAACCAACAGCATACCATCATCCCTTCTACTTCTCTTTTTAAGACATCAGCAGCAGTCCTCTGGCAGGCCTTCCACACCCAGCACTGTACTCCTTCAGTTCAGCTAGGTGTTACAAAGTGACTGTTAGTTAATCCACCACACTTGACTTCATGTTTTGCTCTCCACTAGTGTCTGTTTACTGGGGACCAGAAGGCTCACTATATATTGCCTGGAAAGTGCTCTAGTGTGAATGCCATTCAGGTCTCTACAAAATGCCCTGCTTTCTGCAGAAAAGGGAGCCCTTGTGTCACACCCCACATCCACCAAGTCTCAGACACGTCAAGGTCACCATGGCCCACTGCCCAATCATCAGCACATTTTGCTGAATTTGGCCAAAGCCTATACTAGGGAAAGTACCATCCAGGGCATGTAAAGAACAGATTTCTTGGGGAGTGACTTCTTTGTTTTTAGACAGAAAAACTTATCACTTTTCTTTACTCACACATTTGAGTCACCCTTTTATGACTGATGAATTTCTTCAAAGGCTTTTTGAGTGCTTAACAGCCAGCAGTCATCAGACAGACCAGGAAGGTCAAGAGAGGGGACTGGGGGGCAGCATTTCCCAGTTGTGTTGCCTATAGCTCCCTGGAAGAATACAGAAGGCCTACAGGACCACTCAAGGCAAGCTTAGGAGTTGAGTGAGGCAGAGGGAGGCAGCTGTGGGTGAACACTCCAGCTGTGGCTTCCGAGAGAAGGGACAGACAGTGTGGGGTGAGCAGGCTTATAGAATTTGGCTGGGGCGAATAATTTCAGCAGGTCCTGGGTTACAGCAATGTCCCTGGGGTTGCCCAGTAAGAGCCTTACTTGTGAGTGGCTAGGAGTGTGGGCTTTAGGGCTGCTGAGCAAAGGGAACCAACTGGCCTTTTGAGGCCAGGGCTTCAAAACTGGCTCAGAATAGCATTGAGAAAATGGCATCGTATGAAATGAGTCAGTTGCCCAAATGCTCCTAAAAAGCATGCTATCCATAAAGTCACCTCAGGAGCTCCACATCCTGTGACCGTGTGTGGGTTGCTCAGCATGAAGCAAACAGCATATGGAGAACCCAGCCCTTGCTTGCCCTGCTTTTGGAACCTTCTCATTTACCTTCTCTTTTGTCCTCAGCCTTCTGTCACCCATTGCTGACTGTTGAGTATCTGCTTGGAAGAAGAGATAAGTTTGAGTCACAGGGAAACCAAGTGTTCTCTGCAAATCTGAGCAGGCTCCTGGGAAGAGGTCTTAACTGTACAACATGGAGAACTAATATTTGTCCAACCTATTATTCTTGGATTGGTGTAGCTAATGATCTAAAGTTCCTCAGGATAGCAATTTAATATAAATTGGCTGTGGAATTCTATATTTCACTGTTCTTATGGAAGGAGGACCTAGAGTGGTATATTCCTGGGAATTTAAGCTTTCCACAAATATTACCAAATCTTGCTATGGGCAATGTGTTATTTCAGGCCCTGGGGCTTAGCCAATGAAACTGAGATTCAGCCCAGCCCTGAGGCAGTTGCCTGATGTATTATATATGATGTATGACATTTGTCTTGTATGTTTAATAAGTGCCTGTAACATAGTTTGAGGAGAAAAGAGAAAAAGATAAAGCAGGAAACCAGCTCTCTTTCTGGCTATATCTGAAAAGAAGCTGCCACTTTCAGGCTAATTCCACATTGAGAAATTTGATTGGGTCATTTCACCGAAAGCAAAATTCTAATTAATCAGGAAACACCTCAGTCATTATTAGAGTTATTTTGAAAGCTGATATGACCTTCTTTTTTTTAGTACAGGGTCTCACTACACAGATAGGACTCATAGTGATCCTCTTGTTTTCAGCCTCCCATGTGCTGGAATTACAGGCACATGCCACCATTCCCAGTCTCAATCACCATCTCAGCATACCCTGGGGGTAGAGACAGCAGGGCACACGGGATCAAACTCCGGTCCCTGCATCTGCTGAGCTCTCTGGTCATCCCAAAGGCTGAGAGAATCTTAAAGCTCACTTAGCTTAACTTTTGCTATAAGAAAAGTACAAATGTTTTGTCCCATATTATGTTTTAAGGAATGTTGTCAACGTTTAGAAACTGGGAAATCTGACATTTAAAAATCCAGAGTTCAGGCTGTGTGTGTGTGTGTGTGTGTGTGTGTGTGTGTGTGTGTGTGTAAAACCCAGAACACCAGAGTTAGCTATATTCTAGTCTAGGAAAAATCCTCTACACTCCATGCCTGTCTGGGGATCCCCTAATGGAGAGCAGGGTGCATGGTCTTGGTGTTCACAAGCATCTACAGCATCAGAAACAGGCATGTAGACACACTTGGAGAGAAAGTATCCAAATACTTCCAGGCTGAAACTGGAAAAATGTTCCAGTTCACTTCAGCCTTTCAGAGCGCAGGAGGAGAGCAGAGCATGGAAGAGGGCTCTGGCTACACAGAGAAAGGGTGGAATGGGCATCAAACTGGCAAGGGCAGAAGGGAGCAGAGGGGATTTCTGCTTATTTACTGAGCCCAGGTCCATTGCTGGCAAGTGTGGTTTTCAGTGTATGGCCCAGTGTGACTCCTCACGCTCTAGTACACTGGTCCTGCGGCCCACCTTGCTGGCATGGTGGAAACACTCCTGCTCTCTGCTGTGAAGGTTCTGCTCGTGGTCTGGACCTCCAAAATTAATCATGGCAGCTGCATGTCCTGGCTTTGGTGTGGGTGGCACAACTACACAAGGCTCCTTTTGGCATAGTCAGGCCCAGATGGGTTGAAGAGTCCTTCCTTGCCTTCCTGCTGGGTCTATGCAATAGGGGCTGCTTATGATGAAGAATCGTGGCAGCTGGCACAAGTTGGAAGCCTGAAGGGCCAACCTGGGCCTGCAGATACATACATGGTTTTGATATCCTTAGTATAAAAATTTAAAATAAGGGGTGAGCATTTATATATTAGGAGCTTTGATATAAAAATATAGTTTTATAGCTTTTCTTAGAAAACTAAGAGCTCAGACCCACTCAGAACCCTCCTTGGTGCATGGCTGCACTCAGCTGGAGAGGGATGAGGCTGCTCACTGCCCTGGAACACTCATGTTCTGGAAACCACCATTCTAGCACTCCCTGGGAACTGCCTTTGGGCCAGTCTACTTACTCTTATTGCCTCTCTGCCCCATTGGGATCTAAGTGTGAGACATCATCCTAATGTCCTTACAACTATGAAGTGAGAGTTGGAGGTACCTAAAGTAGAAAGGGCCAGATTTCTTATAGCCAAACATGCTTGATGCCATTGCTCCTTTGTGAACTTGAGTCTCAAATATAACAGACAATTCTTTTATAAATCTTTCGCTTTAGTGCTTCAAAAAAATACATGAATCTTGGCACTCAGTTCTGGTTTTTACCCACTGAGCCTTCCATAAAGACAGAAACTATCATCACCTCGGGGACAGAGCAGCTTGGGACTAGGCTGGGAGGAAGCAGAGTCTGCCTAGGGCTAGAAAGTATTGATAAGAAGATTCTGCCAGGACATTTGCTGAATTGGTGGAACTTGAGTTTGGTGGCAGTGGAGCTTTGCCTTCAACCCTGAATCTTGTACCTCAGAACCCTCATAAAGTCCTCATCACCCGCTAGTCAGAAGGGTCAAGGTAGTTCTGGAGCCTGGAGTGTCGGGGCGTTGAGGTCCATGGTAGAAAGGTGGCCTGAGGAAACTGCATAAAAATGGAGTGATGTGGTTTTTTTCCCCTTTAAAGCAGATAGCTTTAATAATTCTTCCTTACTGGATAAATTGTGAACATTCAATTTTCTGAAAAGCAAATAGCATCAAAAGGAAAACCGGAAATCACTCAGAATCCCACCACATTGAAACAGTGGCAATTTACGCTTGAATATGTGCTTACTCCAAGTGTACCTGGAATAAGAATGAAAATCCTCACAGATGCTTACTCCTGTCAGCCGCGTTCCTGGAAGGGAGTAGATTAAAAATGCGGACCTAAGAAGCACACAGACGATGTCCCTTTTGTGGTATTGGGACCTAACTCAGACCTTAGCACAATTCCTTAAACTGTAGCTTTCTTGTTTGTGACAAGATGATATCTAGCATGTTGCAACAGCCCAGCGACTTATAGCAGTGTCTAAGTAAAGGACAGAGTTGGAGCTATGACAGCTATAACCAGTACTATGCGATTATGTCTATGTAGCAACCCTAGTTAGAAGCTGTGCCTCCTCAAAGTCATATGTTAAAATTCTAAATTTAGCTCCTTAAAATGTGACTGTTTTTGGAGGCATAATCTTTATCCAGGTAGCTAAGTAAAAAAATGCAGTCATTTGAGTATAGCCAGTATGGCCTGGGCTTATCAGTAGAGGCTGTTGGGGCGCATACTATTGCAGAGAATCTCCCAGAATGTAGTATTTGTTACACAGCCTGGGCTGACAAACACACCAGGTTTACTCAAGGTTCTCAATAATAATAATAATAATAATAATAATAATAATAATAATAATAATAATAATAAAATAATAATAATAATTGTAGCAGTAGTAGTAGTAATTGTTATTTAGATATTATCTGAAACAAAAGCACTAGGGTTAGAGTTGTCAGGTTAGAAAGTATATGCATTATATTTTGGACTACATAACTGCCTTTCAGAAAAGCTGGGTAAATTTACATTTCTACCTGTGTCCTCCATTTCTGCTCATTTACTTGAGGCCTGAAGGTATAATTTTTTTTAAAAAAAAATTAGTCATTCCTGTTGATTAGGGTACATTTACTCCTATCAGTGATTTTTATGCTAATTTTAAAAATTGACTTGTAGTGGTGTCTGCCATTGCATTAAATTTGTAATTAACTTGGGAAGAATTAACACTGTACCTGAGAGAAGTGAAATATTTCCACTTACTTCTGTTTTTTTGGAACAGATCCTTCTCAAGCACTGTGCGTGTGTGCGTGCATGTTTGCATATGCATGTTTGCATGTGCATGTATGTGTTTCTATTTTCCTGTTTTGAATTGGGACTGTTATCTGCCTTATGATGGAGTAGGAGGGCTCTTCAGGGGTCTTTACTATGGGTTTGTTTGGACATTTGGCTTTGTAGTATCATCTCCTGCAAAAGGTCTTTTCCGGGCTGGCCAGATAGCTTAGTGGACTAAAGCACCTGCTTAGGCAGACGCAGGGGCTGGGGTTCAATCCCCAGTGTGCCATACTGGCCCCTCCCCCAGGGTGCACTGAGACCATTAATGAGACTGGATGTGATGGCACACATCTCCCGGCTGAAAACAGGAGAATCACTATGAGTCCGATCTGTGTAGGGAGATTCTGTAGACCCTGTACTAAGTACATAAAAAAGGGTCTTTTCCTTTTTCCTTGTATGGTTTTTCTTCAATCAGGAAACATTCTGTGTCTTGTCTAGCAACCTAGTAGATAACACAAGGAGACTTATGTGGGAAATATACATGAGAGAAAAATGCATACTACTTTTCTGTGTTTGTAGGCTTAAAGCTCACCCTGTGTTGTGTGTTTTGGTCTCACTGGCTGTGGACTGGGAGGCTGGAGCTGCTGGGCCACTTACAGGGTCTGTACCCTGCTGCCTTGGTTGTTAACACTTCCATTTTTGGTGTCTCCTTTTCGCTGTGTTCTGGTATATCTGCCCTTGGTCTGTCTCTTGCAGCCTAACTTAGCACTTTTGGGGATGTGGCCTCCAGGTGCATCAAGCCACATGCTACTGGGAGTCATGAGGGCAGGAGAGTCACCATCTGCTTTGCCTAGGGAGGGAAAGGGACTGAGCCCCTCATGTTGTCCCTGTGGTGCATGGAGCACACATGCTTCCCAGAGTCCTAAAAGGGCTCCCTCTGTGGTTCTTGCTTTCCTGTGCCCCTGGCATCATGTCTGCACTCTCTTAAGAAGCTGCAACACATACCAGTGAATACCTGCACTTGTGTTCTTCCTTTTCCAGCCCATCCAAATATAGGGGTAAAAGCATTCTCAAGGTGAGACAGTTTGCAGCTTGCTGTGGCCTACCAGATCAAGGGGTGCCCCACAATCACCCACCTTCTCTGCATTACTTTCTTGAAGACTGCATTGCCCAGGACAGGGAGCCAGGTACTGGCCCCGGGGCCCTCCAGGTTAGCAGTAGTCCTTGGTGTCTACATGGACCTGGTGGAGCAGTGGTGTGTGGCTGTCCTGCCCTTCGTCTCAAGCCTTGTGAACTCTCTTCTCCCCCTGGGCTTCTCACAGGTCGCTCAGTACACTTGGAGGAGGCTCCTTGCTGTGCTGCCATTTGGTCTGCAGGTGCTACTTTGTCTGCACTGTCATTGCTTGTCCTGAACCCAGTATCTCCTCAGGCCTAGCACTGCGTGCAGGGACTTGGGTGTCAGGTGGGTGAGGGACCTCTTACCAGAGGAAGCAGGGAAAAACAGAGGTGAGTCTTGACCTTCGATGGAACAAAAGGCCCTTGTTTCTCTTAGTTCCAAAGTGAGAGAAGATTGTCTGGGACATTTTGTAGGAAAAGTAGGTATCAGATGTGACCTGAGCCCCTTCTTGCATTCAGCAGTAAGTGTGGCATTTGCCATGGATTTCTTACTCTAGGTGAGCACTGCCAGCTTGGAGGATGGTTTAACTTTTCCCTCTTGCCTCAGTTCAGAATATTTTTCCCTCTAATTAAAGTGTCCCTATTTTAGGGGAACTTTTAGATTGGAATATCTTTCAAGTTTAATTTTTCTAAAGCAAAAATCAATTATTAATATTGTTCCACATGGCATGTATTAAGTGGCAACAGAAATGCTTCCTGCAGAACAGTATTTATTAAAAAGAAATACCCAGCTGGGTTTACCTGGCCAATGTTTACCTTCAAGCTGCAACACCATTATATGAACTTGCTAGTATTTGACCCCCCACCTTTTTTTTTTTGTCCTACAGATATGGCAGCATTGTATGGTTTAACTTAATGTTGCTGTTGAATGTTAATCTTAATGCTTTCCAAGACTGGTTTAATGTTGCTGCTGCTTATATTTTATTTTTTAATGCTAAGGATCAAACCTAGGGCCTTCTCCATGATAATGCAAGTGTTATGCCCCTGAGCTAGATGCTTATTGATTCAATGCTTCTTAAAGTTCACCTTTCTCTATATCAAACCATCTATCTCCAAAATCCAGGCCAATTTTCAGATAAACAACACAAAACAAAAAATCCTTTGCAGTCTCCTGCACTCAGGCCTCTGAATACTTTTGCTGAGAGAACCGTTCTATTCCTGTTCATCTCAGCCAAGGAGATTTCTCTGGGAGGTTATTCTCTACCAGAAGTCTCCATCTTTTTCCTTTTATCTAAGACAAGAAAGGAGAAAGAAAAACAGAGTTATTTGGCCATTTCTGTACAGTGTGGAATTTTCCACAACCAAATCTCAGTGTTGGGTACTCAGCAGGAATTTTTCCACTTTAATCACACTAAGGATGTGTCGCGTACTCTGTCCTTTTCTTAGTCAGTAGGCTTTTTGGAAGGAATTGCTGGCTTAGATAGATCTTGAAGCTTGGTCATTGCTCTCTTGGGTATAACTCACATGTGGTCTTCTTTTTATAGGGCTTTGCCTCACAAAGGCTTATGATGGAACTGAATGTCTTACACAGAATTTAAGCTATTACTTTGGCTGTGATTTTCTGGAGAAAATAGTTGGCGTGTTCCTAGATTCCTGCATTGTGGAGTGTGGGGTCTTTCAGTAGATGCGGCTGGCGTGGCGGGGCACCACTGTGCCTGATGCTGTGTCTTCTCTTGCCAGTGATGTCCCACCACCCAGGTTACTTTCTGATGCCCTGTGCAGCAGGCCAGCCGTGTTCTGGGTTTCTCTGTCCACAATACACCATGTCCAAACCCGAGTTATCACCTCGTTGCTGGCCTGACGGCTGTGATCATCATTTCTGCGTGGAGCGCAGTCATCCACTACGTGCACGCCAACCATCTGCCCCCAAGTCCTTTCTCCTACTCTTTTGATTTATTCATAAGCCACCAAGCATGGGCTTCCCAGCCCTCTGCCATTTATCCACTCATCTCTTCTCATTGCCAGTTAGATTTTAATTCAGGCCATGGTTGTTGCCCCCTTCTCTGATTCACCAGCCCCCTGACTTGTCTCTGCTTTCAGCCCTGCCTTGCTGATCTGCTGGTTCAGGGCCACCACTCCTGCCATCTGTGTGGGCAGAGCCCACCTGCATCCTCCTGAGTGTATCTGTCCAGACCACGACCAGCGCCACCTCCTGTCTCAGAGAGGGTTCTGCTCGATTCTGTGGCCTGTGAAGGCCCTGCATAGATAGTCCTTTTTACCGGGTTCACAGATGGTCCTTTGTTTCCTGCTCATTTTTCAAGGTGTAGCTTAGGTATTACAGTCTCTAGGAGACAGTTCTTGTCACACCCTGACTATGACATTCGTTTCCCTGATAATAGATTCTTGAACATGCACTGTGGGCCACAGGCCCTTGGCTAACTCTCTCCACTGAACTTGAGGGCTTGAATGTCAGTTTCCATCTTTCATCTGTGATGCACTTGACTGCCAAGCCACATTGCAGGAGCTCAGTAAGTGAGAGAAGAGATGGAAGAGAGAGTATCTGCAGGGAAAGTGAAATCACTACTCTTAAGAAGGCTGTTGACCTGCGCTAAAGATTTTAGAAAGCCAGAATTTGCTAATCTGAAACTTTTTGCCCCCTAGATCTTATTGCGAAAACATTTTAGCCCAAGTTTGTTTTTTATTATTTAGCAAAAAAGCCAAGTGACTGAATTTTCTTTTTAATAAGTTTGGTGTTTCAATAGATTTGGATGACACAGACCTTGATTTTAATTCCCATGATTTCTGTAGATAAAATGCATGCAAATGTGGATTATACTACATACTCTATTGTATGTGTGGAGTTATATATCTGCTTCTGAATAGCTGGAGTGTGTGTTCCTTTGTGGCAGGAATAATAGTGTATAGTCTTTGTCACCCTAGCACTGTCTTGCTTGTAGTGCCTCATATTCAGCAGATGATTGGTGAAAATATTGAGGGGGAAGAGTCCCTGGGCTACATATAGAGCTCTGTGTTGGTCATGTTCAGTGTTCTGGGTAACTATAATAAGTGTGAACTTTATACCAGGTACACTGCATGCATAATTAGAGGGCATGAAGTGAGAAGTCTTGGTGGTGCGACGAATGATCAAGGGTTATCATTTGGTTTTGATTGTACTCTCATTGTCTCTTGCTTTCTGTAGCCAACGTCTCCTATCGCCACCTTCTTTAAATGTCTCCCAGTATGGTGGTTTAGTATAACTTCAGGAACTTCTGCATGCAGGTAGAATAGTGCCTCATGTCCTCTGAACCACACAAAATCATTTCTGTCCTTGTGGGTGCCTTTGGCTATCCTGGAATTATAACTTCACTCTTTTCTCCTCCAAGCCAAACCTGTTCTTGGGGATAGGCTTGAACCTTGAAGACTTTAACTAGGGGATGAGTTCACCTGTAGGCAGCTAACATTTTTCTTAAGGGGGAAAATTATTGCTTTTTGAGGAAGATTAAGAATAATGAGTAGAAGTTATAAGAATGTGGTTTTTAATTTGAAGACAAGCTTTAAGAACAGAGTTGGAGAATTAGTTTATTTCCTTTGCCAACATAAACTGATCAATGGTGCATTTCTGGAGCAATCTGCTAAGGATTCTGAAGCCACATCCAGCATCAGCAGGAAACAGTCCCACAGCTGATTAGTGATCTCTGTCAGTGTTTTGTAAGGTAGGAAGGAAGGCAGCAATACTGTGTGGGGTATTTGGTTATTCCCATGTTTGTTGAGTTGATTTCAAACAGGTGTGTGGCAATTCAAGTGTTTCCAATCACAGAACATGCTCTTTTACACTGAAAATCCTTTGGCAGTGGCCAGTTGACCTATTAAGGCTGTTAAACTTGAGGTCAGGTGCTACTGGATGACTTCTAAAACCTCCCATCCTTAAAATTCTGTGAATCTAAGAAAAATAGGAACAGTAGAGGAATGAAAGTAAGCAGGTTACCTCTCTCTTTTCATTACATCTGTCTTAGTCACTGTAGGATCTCCAGGCTGTTACCAAATGTATATTATCCTATTTTAGCTTCAGAGAAAACATCTGCTTATGTGACATTTTGAGGGGTTGGCACAATATGTAAATATCTATTCAGGAATTCATATATCCATAGTAAGGCCAGAGGCACAGGAAACAAAAGTGGCTTTGGTGCTTTTCCAGAGCCTGAGGACTGGAAACCAGAAGGGTTCATGGTTGTCTCAGGGGGTTGGACTTATTGGTCAAACCAAGGCAGGGCTTCAGAGACAGTTGGTACCCATAAGGTATGTGCCCGTTAGCAAGGCTGCCCCCACTTTGCTGCTTTCCTGCCTTCCCTTGCATCCACCTACCTTCCCAACATGCCCCTAAGCATTTCTGCTCCTGTGTACATTTTATTGGAACGTATTTGTCTACCTCCATCCTTTTTCTCTCTTTCTCAGCTCCTCCAGATCTTATTTGGAGGGCTGTCCAAATTTTGATCTCCCTTAAATTCTAGGTTGCTTTTTTGTCCATTTGTAACCCCCTTTCAACTTTTCGGTAGTTGGGAGCCTCAGTGAATGAAAATCGGTTGACTGGGTCATTCGTTCAGCAGTGAGGGATATTAAATGCCTGACTGTCTTTAGTTGCTTGTCTTAAGTGCTTGACTCTTCTCTTGTTGCCAGGACAAATACCCAACACCCAAAATGAAGGAAGGAAAGATTTGTTTAGCTCACAGTTACTGGAGGATTCAGTCCATATTCAGACAGCTCCAAGGCAGAGGGGCACATGGCAGAGGGCAGCAGTTTATGGTGGTGAAATAATTGTAACAGAGGCAACCAAGAGCAACAGAGTGCAACAGCAGAGAGCAAACAGCAAGTCTGTCTCTCTGTCTCTCTTATATTGTGTTCAGGCTCTCTACCTCAGGATATCCACCTCAGACCACACTCATAATCCCAGAAGTACTAAGACACATAATCCCAGTGGATCATGAGTTAGTCTCGAACTCTAGAAGTCCCTACCCCATGACTGCATGAGGCTTTGTGGGGGACAACTAGACATAAACCATAATAACATTTGCATATATCAGTCACATTGGGGTTGGTTAAAGGATAATGTAAACTAAATACTATAATGGCAGATAGCGAATGTGCTTAGAACATAGTAGAGGCAGTGACATAACTACTGTGGTAGAGGAGTTCAAAGATGGCCCAGAGGATGCATTCCTTCCCCAGGTGTGCACCCAGTTTGGGGTGTATGCTCTTTGTCTGAGTACAAGCTAAACCTGTGAGTGTGAATGCCATACATTTATGATTAGGTCCCCCTTTATAGCAACAGTGAAGGGTTTTTTCCCATATAATTAGGGTCCCAGAACTATTAATTTTGGTTCAGTTGCAGGGAAGATTATCCTAGGTTGGTGGACCTGAGCAGATTAACTGCTTAAAAGAACATCCAGAAATCAGAGACACTCTCTTCTGCTGACCTTGAAGAAGCAAGAAACCATGAATTTTACAGCTGCAAGGAAGTGAATCCTGCCAACAACCACAAAAGCTTGGAAGAGGACCCCAAGCCTCAAAAGGGACCACAGCCTGAGCTGACACCTCAATTACAGTCTTAGGAGACCCTGAGAGAGGTCCTGGTTAGGTTGTGCCTGGCCTCCTGCCTCATGGAAACTGTGAGGTGATACATGCGTGTTGTTTTAAGCTGCTAAATTTATGGCAATTTGTTATACAGAATTAGAAAATGAATTTAGTTACATATCAAGAATCATGATTCAAAGCCATCTGGATCTGCTAAAATTGGTAGAAAATATTCTACACCCTCCAAAAAGGCAGAGGTCCTTGATGGGGAGATAGGGAAAGGCTTCCCAAGGGAAGCAACTTTGATCTTCTTCCTGGGCTTGTCAGGTGGCCTCTGAACATCCATTTGTGCTGTATCCTCCTTGTCCCCTACCCTCTTCATGCAAGATCCTCTTCTGTGATCTGAGTAGAGTTTTGTACAAGTGCTGGTGACTCATTTGCTTTTCTCAAGTCTTGCTGAGGTCTGTGCTTGTTCAAACAAAGGACTCTCTGCCACACACAAATAAGTGACACAAATGAGAAATGGGTTTGGAAGAAAACTCAAAGTCTTCTGATGTATCAGTGTCCTGTAGGAATGTCCTGCGTGAATTTATATAGTTCTAGAAAGTCACAGAGCTCACTCATGCAGCAGATGCCTTGTGCAGACAGTGGCAGGAGAGATGGGAAGGCTCTGGCTGGGGTCCCTCTCCCTAAGGAACTTGGCAGTGGGTCAGGCTAGGAGCCACCTGGTAAGGATGGATAATCACAAAAACATTGTGTTAAATTAGGTTTTGAATGAAAATCCTGAAGTCATCCTTTTTTCCCCTGCCCAGATTTGCTTGTATCAGCATTGTTGCCAAAGGTAGTTGATAGCTTTTTAAGTAGTTCAGTCCTACATCGTCTATTTCAAAGACACAGGAAAGGGTTTTCAGTTATTCTTTGCTTAGTCATTCAAGATGTTTGCTTTTCATAATCCAGTCTTTTTGTTTTGTAGAATCAGCTTAGTGTATCATGTTTCATGGGAATTTCACAAAATGTGAACTGTAGTTGAGTCAAATATTCATTGTCATGTAGACAAAAGAAAAGGTTTTATATTCGTTATTGGACTGAAAATAAGGGAAATGTGGGACTTAAAGGTTTTCCTTCAGAAATTCATGTAGATTACAAAATATCAGTTGAGGCCCTAATGTAAAAGGTGGTGGGAACCATGAAAAATAGACCCTTCTATAAATGACAGTTGAGATATGAGCCATCTAGACCTAAGTAGACCACTCTGCTTGAAGAAGCGAATCTCCCTTGGGCTCTACATGTGGATATTGTGGCCAGGCGATATGGAAGTACAGTGCTGGTATCTGCCTGGTGCTTGATCGCTTGCCTTGTGCGTGCCAACTCATCTGCCACCTCAGCTTCCTATGGGATATCTGTCTACCTGTTATCTACCTTTCAATGTCATTTTTTGAGAACATTTTGTTTAAAGATCTTTGTAGCCTTGCTACTTCACAGAGTGAGCAAGTTAGTCACTACTCTTTGTGGTGTAAGGTCCTCTGAGCATCATACCCTCTTCCTCATGTTCACCGTGATCCCATGAGCCCTTTTTTAGTCAGACATCTTATATACTATCTCGTGCTTGGCAGATTCTTTAATAAATGAACTCACCAGTGACTATTATCCAGAGAAAGCTGGAGAGAGACCAGGCCTTTGGCACAAAGATAAGATAATACATTCTTGGAATAAAAAACTAGAGCTGGCTAAATAGCTCAGTAGATTAAAGCTCCTGCAAGCAGGCGCAGGGGACAGGGGTTCAATCCCTGGGCATGCCATACCAGCCCCACCCCCGGGACGCACTGAGATAGCAATTGAGACTGGGCATGGTGGCACACGCCTGTAATTCCAGCTCTTGGGAGGCTGTAAACAGGTGGATCACCATGAGTCCAATCTAGTAGTGAGACCCTGAACACACTGTAGACCCTTCCCTTAAAAAAAGAAAGAAAAAGAAAAAAGAACCAAAAACTAGGACAGGTGAGATAGCTCAGTGGACTAAGTGCCTGTTTAGGCAGGTAAACACAGGGACTAGGGTTTGATCCTCAGTCCCTGGTGTGCTTTGCCCCTACCACTGGCATGCTGAGCTGACCACTAAGTCTGGGCATGGTGGCCCAGTCCTATAATCCCAGCAGGAGGGAGATGGAAAGCAGGAGGATCATTACAAGGCTCAACTGCCTAGTGAGGCCCTGTACCAAATACATAAAAAAACCAACCAACCAACCAACCAAACAACAAAACTAGAAGGAAAGACGTATATGGTATAGCCAAAGCCAAGTCCATGCTAATATGCTTAGCTAGATGGAGATTTGTCATTGTTGGCTTGTCTTGTTCAAGCTGCCATACCATATGTAGGAGCCTGAAATAACTAGCTTGGCTCTTAGAATAATTTGCAGAGAACATGGCTCTGCCTTTCTGATTAATGAGCACTATGTTTCTTGGGAGTATAGTCTGCCTGTCTCTCACTCACTTGCTTTATTCCTGTGTAAAGAAAATGATGCTGAGAAATCTAAAAAGCAGTTGCTAATACATTTGCCCTCTCACCCGTGAGGTTATGAACACCCACACTGGGCATCTGAGCTGGTATCTCATGTCCATACCTAGCTTTCTCTTTCTACCTTTGATAGCATTGCAAGTTCCCCCCATGATCCTCTGCATATGAAGACTTCTCATTGCTCAGGGTTTATACATCCACACCCCTGAGGGCCCCTGGCTTGCTTTGTTAATTCAATTTCTTAGCAGTACTTAAAAAGAAGATGAGGGATTTTCTTCAGATTATGCCTTGAAGGTTTGGCGTGCTAAAAAAGTGGACTTTCTTGTGCACCTTCTGCCCTTTTAGAAAACAGTGCTGCAGCATGTTACCTCCCCTGTTCCCACCCTGCCTCACTGTCTGAGTGGTGTCCTGCATGGCCACACACCTCGCCCCTTGACACTCCTTCCACTGCTGACGGGCTGGTGTTCTCTGGACGGAATGCTCTGCAGTGCAGACAGGTGCTCCTGCTGGTGTCGGGATGCTGACCCCACACAGACCTCACCGTTCTTTGCTATAAAGAGGATGTCTAGAGGGCAGATGGAAGCTTTCTCGCTTGGAATTGTATAAATAGACGGAGCTTTTGGCGGTGCTCTGCCAACTTCGGGTAGTACTTCTCTAGATTTAGACGAACAGCATGTCTAACTATGAATGTCTTAGTCATGGGAAATTGCCATGGTTGTTCCAGAAGGGTGGCAGTGTTCAAAGACAGATAGCTTTCAGCGCAAGTTTCTTGTCAGATGGAGAGAAACTGATGTGCGCGTTTGCCCCATGCTCTTCCTTAGCTGCCTGCTGGTGTTGTATCCTGTTTGTGACATTTTCATGATAAAGATGTGGGAGCAGTCTGTTTCAGCCTGTGTGTATTTCTAGGAGAAAGATACTTCAGTCAAGTAAATTTTGCCTTCTTTTTTCTTTTTCCATTTTCATTTTCATTTTGGGGGGAACTTTTTCATATGTGTGCTTTCAAGATGTAAAAAGATTAAGGTGGTCTAAATCTGGATGAGGGACTATAATTTTTTAATTTTTTGATACAGGCTCTCACTATACAGTTCAGACTCACAGTGTTCCTCCTGTCTCAGTCTCCCCAGGGCTGGGATTATGGGCATGTGCTAGCCATGCCCCTTTCTGGAGCTGGCACAGCATGTAATCCTGGGATCGAACTCAGGACCTTGCGCTTGCCAGGCAGGCACTTATGCTACCAAGCTCTCTCCCCAGCCCCCGAGGCATACAATTTGAAGTAGAATCCCAGTGTTTAACATCCAAAGCTAGATTTCTGTCCCAATTATCTACCAGGTTCTGTAGCTGCAGGCCCTGTAAGGTTGTCTAGGATCAAGAAACATAGGCCTTGACACTGAGAACAGCTGCTTTTTGAGAGAGAGCTAATTCCCAGATAGAGGACTTGGTCTTTAGGAGTGGGCACGTCTGACATAGAACCAAGATTGTGAGAGATACATAAGTTTAAAGGAGAATTACCAATACCTTCATTTGTTAGTCATTTTTCTTATCAGTGATGCTTGTCACTAAACTACTTATAAAACTAGATGTTGAAACTGATATTGGAAATAATAAAAAGAAACACATTTGTACTTCCTAGTCAGTTTAAAATAGAAAGTAATACAAATCTGAGGTTTGGCCTATCCTAATGAATAGTACCTTCTCCCCACCCTGGCCTCCCTTGCTCTGTGCATTTCTATAGGACACACCTGACAGAGAAGATCGTACATACTGTGCTACTTGGGTGGTGGTTTGTTTCTCTCCTCGTAGTCGGACTTACATAGAGACTTCATGGATTCCATTCAACATGTGCTTCTCTGGCTAGAACAACATTTTAACTCTGACTACTTGTGTTTGTTAAAAGAACAAGAGACCATAATGCTGTAGTTTGGGCCTTTAATTTTCCCTAAGGCACTACTGGGCATTGGTATAAACTTCAAGAGGTGGGCATAGAAGGAAGGAGTTACAACACTGTCCATGTGCCCTGCAGGAGGATGTCTCTCTGCCTCTGACCTCCATGAGGTGAGCAGCTTCCTCTGCCACACACCCTCACCCCTACAGTGGTGTACTGCTTTGTCCCAGACCCCAAGGCAACAGGCCAACTGATCATAAATGGAAATCTTCCAAAGTATAAAACAAATGATTTCTCTCTGACTCTGGCTCTTCCCCTAACCCCTATTCTGGTGATAGAACCAAGGGCCTCCACACTGAACTATATCCCCTCTTCTCCTCAAGATCTCACTGAATTGTCTAGGCTGAACTTGAACTTGTGATCCTACCTTTCCTTTGTAAAATTATCCCAGGTATTTTGTCAAAGTAATAGAAAGTTTACTAATACACACAATGGTGTGGGATGCATTTATACTGATGATGTGGCCTTTGCTTGTGCTGGATATTATTTCACATATGAATATACTGCAGTTGCTTGTCAGTTCTCTGGCTGGTTCACATCTAATTTGTGTGTATTTGTATAAATGAAGACAGAAATAAATATACATTTTTAAAATTATATTTCCTTGTATATCCATGTGAGTTTGTTTGGGAAACATCTAAGATTCAGATTGCTAGGTATAATAGATACCCATTTTTATTTTGATCATAATATATTGTGTGTTTTATAGTGTCAATCAGAGCTGCTATTCTTGACCCAGGAATCTTGAATTCACTATAAGTTGCTTCTCAGTAGCTTGAGCTTTCTTTGTGTATGTTGTTCTCCCTGAGGCCCTTGTGGTAATCATGTGATTAACATGAATGAAATCTTGGATCCGGGAAGAGACTTTTTCTTGGCTGGTCTCCACTGGTCCCCAGGAGCCTTGCCTCTGTGGCTATAGTGGAGCTAGTTCAGTACCAGTAAAATCCAATAACAGGCCCAACTGGACAAAGGATGTTAAGCCAGAAGGTGCCTTAGAGGTATCCAGCTTGGATCTTCTCATCTTCTATAGAGGAAAGCCAAGGACTGGAGGATTGCAGTGACTTGTCCTTGGTCTCAGAGCTAGGCATGGATTAACTATGCATATTACTCGGCAAGGGTGCTCCCCATGTTATTAACAGAAGAAGGGCACATTGGTGAAGGGTGCGAACAGCCACCAGATCCACATCTGTATCCTTTGCTCTTCCCATGTCTGTGATGATGACTCTGATGGTTACAGTGGGGTGTCAATTTGCTTTGATTTGTAGTTCCCCTGGGGATTGGTGAAACACACTTCCGGATGTATCTGAGTGGGTCACAGGGGCATAGCCTTGAGGTAAACATCTAGCCCCTCACCCCTTTTGCCCTGGTGCTAGTCCTGATTCTGTTTCCTGCCTGCCATGAACTAAGCAGCCTTGCTCCACTGTACCTTTCCACCATAAAGTTCCTGCCTTGGAGCCAGCTTGCCATGGACTGGATCTCCAGGGACCAGGATTGTTGTAGATGTCAGGGTTTATGTCCCAGCAATGGGAAAGCTGATGAATACAGTGACCTTGATTTTCTGGCTGTGCTATGTGGGCACAGTTCCTCTTGCTTTTTGACTTTGATAACCTTGGCTCCACAGTGTCCCTTGCTCTTCCTTTCAGCCATGACTCATCTCAATGATACAGTTATTCCTGGGCAGAACACTCTACTGGTTGGAGCCCCTTTTCACTCCTAGGTGGTCACTCTGAGGTTCTGCCAGCTTGGTTATTATCCATCTCTCATTTGCTGAATGATTACAAAGAACATCTCATGTTACTAGGAAGAAAAAGATGATGCCAGGATGCCTTTATAACACTTTATAACACTGATCCCAGAAACTCACTGGTTTCAAAGCAGTCTTTTTGTTATTCCCAAAGGGTACCAGCAAGGCACTATGCAGGTGACAGCTTGTAGAGAGACAAGTTACCCACTGATACAAGTCAGGGAAAATGTCTCCAGCATGGAGGTCTCTGAGCCTGACTCTTACTGGACTCCTGTCCCATAGCTGCAGCTGTCTAGAACCTGCCATCCTCTCCAGATCAAGAGGTCTGAAGCCAGGGTGGTTTGCCCATGAGTTAGTTCCTTCCCAGGCCTTTTTGGGAAGTCACAGTGTCACACAGGAGAGTGAGTACACCTCTACGTCCCCTTATCCCTTTACTTAGTCTTGTAGTTTCCTGCTGCGATATCTTAGTTTCATCCCCTCTCCCTGCTTCATACCCCTGCTGCTCGATTCACAGCCCCCTGTTCTCTGCTCAGCTGCTTCCAAAGAAACCTTTCTGCCATGTGCCTTTGTTTGGAAGAAAACCCCAAGTTCTGCCCATCCCGCAAATCATACCCCTTGGTACTTATTCTCTAACAATAATTTTGAACATCAGTGAAGTTCTGTAATTCTCAGACTTTCAATACACTAAAGTATGGAATGTCTCCTTTGCAGAAGGTTTCGATGTACACACAGTCGAGAGAGCCACCGTTCAGCCTTTTTTAGTCTTGATCTGCATACTGGGAAGCTCTAGCATCCTTGTGGTTTTCTTCCTCCAGCCACTTCTCTGAAGTCTTAGCATTTCTGGGAGAGACAGGAAAGGAAGAGCACCATCTGCAATGGCTTCTGCAGGCTGCTGGGAACTGCAGGCAGCCAGGGCATCCTTGGGGCATCAGAGCTTTGGGCGGCAGTGCTGGCACTTCCACCAGTCTGCAGAAGACACCTCTGGATTCCTACCCCGCCAAGAATACTTCAGAACTTCCACCACCTGCTCTTGGTGGAAGACCAGAAGTTTGAATTTTCTGAAGATCCTTTGTTAGTCATCTTTAGGTCATCACTGACTTCCTTATAGGAGAAGCCAAGGATCTTCATATGTTAATCTATAAATCCTGGGATATCTGAATCAGAGGCAGCACCCTATCTCAACTGTAGAACTACTTTTACTTGGATGGCATTGCAGGCTTATACTTGAGAGTTCCTTTGAGAAAGATTCTGTTGTTAAAACCAGGAGTTTAGAAGAGATGAAAGGCAATTTCTTCCTTCCTTCAAGGTCCTCTCTTAGTTAGTACCTGCTGGCCATGGCTCATCCTCTCACTGCTCCTGTTGTAGTGCCCTGCTTGACAACCTGCCCACCAGTGCTTCATGGGAGTGGGGGTGGGGGTGGGGGGGGAGGGGTGGTTCTAAACACCCTGTGTGACTGTTGATTTTCTGTTCCTAGAAACCCATTCAAAGACAGCCCTATCTGTCAAGGTTTCCCCACAGTGGAGTGGAGGGAGGCACAGAGACCCCACTGGGCCAGTCTGGGCCACTTTGACATCTTTATGATGTTTTCTTTTCTCTTGCTTTGTTGTGTTCCTAACCTGACCCATTTGTTCATTAAAACTCTGTGCCACCCCATCCCAGGAAGCTCATGTCTTCAGATTAAAACACAAATCAATCTCACAAACAAAAAATGGCACCACTAAAACTATCTTGAGACAATGGAGTTATTCACTGCTCCTGTGAGATGAGTGGTTTTCCTTCTCCCAGAGTGAAATTATCAAGCCCTAGCCTCTATCTATCCCTCACCCTAGATGAGAAGGTCAAGGAGGCTCTGTAGCCTCTGTGGCTGCCAGCCTACGCAGTCACTCTCTCCTCTCCCGCCTGGTCCCTCCCAAACTACCTGTCTCTAACAAGTTACCTTCTAGTTACTTCTAGGAGTGAGAAAGGTGAATCCAAGGTCTAAGCCCTTGAACATCATCCACATCCTAGCTGGGCCACTTGAGGACATACTTAGCAGAAATCCCTTGAAATAAAGCCAGTTATTATACTTCCCTTAAAACGGAAGTACCTTGAAGGGAAGGCAACCTACGCAGTGGAAAGTCTGACCAAATTACTGTAAGGCAAATTGAGCACTGCTTAATTTTGTTTTAATGAATAAATATTGCTTTAATTACTTAAGATGAGCATATTTTGTTTGTATTATGACTTTAATAATATTTGATAATACTTCAAAAGTTATTTTCTTCCAGTTTACATGATTAATTTTGGCCAGAGATTGGCAGAATTTTCTTGAAGAGAGAGTTAGAAGATAAATATTTTAGCCATTGCAGTCCAAGAGTCAGAATTGAAACTGTTAGGAAGGTATTTCTGAGAGAAAACCTGTGGAGGTTATTTTATGGACCAAACTCATAGTAATAATTGAGTACAATGCTTTTTTATAAATCCAGTCTAACAAAGATGCGAGTGGAATTTTGGTGGTAGAAGACAGTACCTTGTTCAATTAAGATTCAAAGTTAGTATTTCTCATCAACTTGACTGCAAATGCTTAACTATAAAAACCATTCTTAGCTCATTGGCTATGTAAAAACAAGTAATGAATCAACCTTGGGCTAGAGGTTATAGTTTGCTGACCCCTGGTTTATGTATTATTTGCATTGAAAATTCTTCCCTCCTTCCTCCAGATAGATCAAGGTAACCCCATGTGTGGTTCTAGGCTAATTGGTATTTATGAACTTGGAAATATTTTACTTTTAAACCATTGTTCTGTGTATTTGTGTAATTGTATAAACAAGTTTTGGGGTCTTCTGTATGAACAAAAAAGGACTTGAGCCATGTCCCACAGGCCCGCGCAGGTGTTCTATGGTGTGGGCAGGGTCATGCTGCTGTGCTCTACACCCTGCACCCTCAGCTTCCCGCTGCACCCTCTGCTCCCTCTCGACCCTGTGGGCTGGCCTTGTACATATGCTTGTGTCCCTGCAGCCAGCTGCCAGATGAGCTGCCCGACAAGCTGCCCCTAGCACAGGACTCCCTGCTAGAGTCACTGTGGCCTGAGCAGGGTCCTAGCCAGGGTCAAAGGAGGGAAGATAGGAAGTCCCTGTTCCCACACTTCTGTCTACTTTTTTGCTGCACAGTGGCTGCCCGAGGGGCGACAGGCAGCTGTGGCTTTGCACACAGCTATAGAGCACATCAGTCCTGCTACCAATCTTGGCCCCAGTAAAAATGTGGAGAAATATTTCTTTTTCCCCTTAGTTCAGCTGAAATTCAGTAATTTTTCAAATGGAACCTTTTCTAGAAATAACAATTAAAAAGGAAAGAAAAACAAAAAGAATGAAAAGTAAACTTGTAGAATCAATGTCAGGCTTGGCGAAAACAGTGTAACCTGAGAAAATCTGAAGTGGTCATGGTCTCCCCTAAGCACAGGTCCCCCCTCTCCCCTCTTGTTCTAAAGCCGTGCTTTCTGCTCTCACCTCCTGTCTGCTGCATCAGGTTTGGGGTTCCAGGTGTAATTTCCAGGCCTCAGCTCCTGTTGGGCAGTCCACAGCCTATCTACACTCTGGACAGTACTCCCACTCCCACCATGGTACTTTCATCCCAGGGTAGGCAAAAGGCTCTGCCTGGTGGGGTCTTTGGAGACTCTCTGTTGCTCATACTTGCTGTTGGCTGGGTACTTACGCTTTGTATGTAGCCTCTGACATTCCCACTGGTCACTGTCATGTCCAGCTACTGTTGGAGGTTTCTCCACTGCCACATGGGACCACTCCAACAGGTGTCATGCCTCTTTCCTATGGGGAATTGGGGCTGTAATCTGTGTTTAAGTAAGGTCAGAAGAAATAGTATGAGCAGTTTGAATTTATGAGTTCTCCTTTGTCCTCTCGGTGGAGTGATACCAGGAAAATAAACTGTCCACTGAAACAAAGTAGAGAAAGTTACCAGAGACAGAGACTACATAATGAACACATGGGCCATTTGGAAGGCGTAGCAATCCTATGTGTGATTGACCAAACAACAAAGCTGTGAAATGTGGAGCAGAAGCTAAGAGAACTGAATGGAGAAGTAGACAAGTCCATAGTTCTGTCTGGAGACTACGGTGTCCCACTCCTAACAACTACTGAAACAAACAAAAAGTCAGCAAGGATCTTCAAGACACTCATGTCACTAAATCAGTATTCATATAACATTATGAATGGCAGCAGGATACACATTCTTTTCAAGGGCCCAAGGAATATATCCTGAGATGTACCATGTACTGGGCAATAAAGCAAACCTCAACGAAGTTAAAGAGAATGGAAACCACACAGAATGTGTGTTCTACAACCATACTGGAATCAAATTAGAAGTCAATTACAAGGCAATGTCTAATAATTTAGAAACTAAAGAATGCATCGATATGAATCCATAGATCAAAGAGAAATTCTCAATAGAAAATTTAAAATTGAATAGATATATAACAGTAAAATTTGTGAGGCTCTGTGCTGAAGGGGAAGTTTGTAGAACTAAGTATTTATATTAGAAAATATGAAAAGCATACAATAAATAATCTAAGCTCCCATCTCCAGAGACTTGAGAGAGAAACACAAAATAGGTCTAAAATAAGCAGCAAAAGAGAATAATGGAGGGCAGAAATGAGAGGACAGTGAAAACAATGGCAATAGACAATCAGTGTAACAAATGATAATTTAAAAATATCAGTAAAAAGACTTGGCAAGAAGTCCAAAGAATTAGGAGCCTGAAGCAGGAGGATTATTATAGGTTTAAGATCAGCCTGAACTGCATAACAAAACTCTATCTGAAAAGACCAAAAAAAAAAAAGCCAAAGGGGGAAAAAATAGACAGAAATTACTGTCATGGATGTGATAGATGATATTCCTATACACTCTGAAAATACCAAACAAGTAATAAGGAGAATAATATGAATAATTTTGCATATAATACAAGTAGCTTCCCTCGACAGCTTCAGTAC